>CATOCB010000278.1:0-248666 GCA_951411735.1 Somateria mollissima | reverse complement strand
AGGGGAGTGTGCAAGGGGTGGATGTGCAAGGGGTGTGTGCAAGGGGTGAGTGTGCAAGGGGTGAGTGGAAGGAGGGAGTGGAAGAAGGGGTGTGCAAGAGGTGGGTGTGCAAAGGGTGAGCGTGCAAGGGGTGAGTGTGCAAGGGGCAGGTGTGCAAGGGGCGGGTGTGCAAGGAGGAGTGGAAGGAGGGGATGCAAGGAGGGAGTGGAATGGGGGTGTGCAAGAGGCGGAGCATGCAAGGGGTGAGTGCAAGGGGCGAGTGTGCAAGGGGCGAGTGTGCAAGG
Source organism: Somateria mollissima (assembly GCA_951411735.1). Lineage (NCBI taxonomy): Eukaryota > Metazoa > Chordata > Aves > Anseriformes > Anatidae > Somateria > Somateria mollissima. The sequence continues at coordinate 248,382 of CATOCB010000278.1, read as the reverse complement.
GGCGAGTGTGCAAGGGGGCGGGCGTGCAAGGGGCCTCACGGAGCGTCCGCAGTCGGCGCAGGAGATGAGGTCCTCGGGGCAGCCGGTTTTCTTGGCGCCGCCTAGACAGAAATCACAATACCCGGTCGGTATCACCGAGCCGTCCGGCGCTTTCCGGGCTGGAAGGCAGCAGAGAGAGGCCGGGGTCAGCGCTGGGGGGCCGAGGGGGGGGCACCCGGACCCCCCCCCCCCCCCCCCCGGAAAAAAAATTAATGACCCCCCCCCCCCCCCCGCTCCTGGAATAATCGCCCTGCACGCCCTGCTAATGAGCTGCCTGGTTAATGAGCCTCCCTATTTAATGAGCCCCCCCCCATTTTAATAATGAGCCCCCCAATTTTATAATGAGCCCCCCCTATTTAATGACCCCCCCATTTTATAGCGAGCCCCCATTTTATAATTAGACCCCCTATTTAATGACCCCCCCCATTTAATGACCCCCCCTATTTTATAATGAGCCCCCCCTTTTAATAATGAGCCCCCCCCTATTTAATGACACCCCCCCCATTTAATGACCCACCCCGATTTTATAATGAGTCCCCCTTATAATTAGACCCCCCCCATTTATAATGAGCCCCTCCTCATTTATAATGAGCCCCCCAATTTATAATGAGCCCCCCCCCCTTGCTAAGGAGCCTCCCCCCTTTTATAATGACACCCCCCTTGCTAATTAGCCCCCCCCCTTTTCTAATGACTCCCCCCCTTGCTAATTACCCCTCCCCCTTTCTATAATGAGCCCCCCCTTTTCTAATGACCCCCCCTTTGCTAATTAACCCCCCCCATTCTAATGAGCCGCTCCCTTGCTAAGGAGCCCCCCCCTTTTATTACAAGCCCCCCTACTTAATGAGCTTCCTATTTAATGACCCCCCCCTTGCTAATGACCCCCCCCACTTTGCTAATGACCTCCCCAATAAAATCCCTCCTGCCTAACGAGCCCCCCCAGCACTAATAACCCCTAATAACTAATGATCCCCAATAATTAATGCCCCCCCATTTGCTAATTACCCCCCCTTTGGCTAACAAACCCCCCCCCAATCACTAATGACCCCCCCAATCTCTAATGACCCCCCCCCATCACTAATTAGCTCCCCCCCCTTGCTAACACCCCCTGATTAACGACCCCCCACCCCCAATACTAATTCCCCCCCCCCCCACCAACGACCCCCCCATCCCTACGGAGACCCCCCCCCCACCTAATTAATTAACGCCCCCCCCAATAAATAATTAACCGGGGGGGGGGGGGTACCTGTGTGCCGGCGCTGGTTTTCGGGGACCCAATTCAATTCTTTGTAAAACTCTGGGGGGGGGGGAGAAAAAAATAATTAAAATTAAGCCCCCCCCCCCCCTCGTGTCCCCCCCCCCCCCCCCAACATTGTCTGGGTGGGGGTGGGGACGCCCCCCCCCCCCCCCGGCGCACCCAGCTCTTTGTGTGCCTCTCGCACAGGTTGCCATGGAAACCGGCTGGTGATGGGGAGATGGGGGGGGGGGGGGGGGCTGGGAATGAGCCCCCCCCCACACCTCGTCCCCCACCCCCCCCACCTTAAAATTGAGCCCCCCCCCCGCCTTGATATTGAGCCCCCCCTCCCCCCATGGAAAATCAGCTGGTGATGGGGAGATGGGGGGGGGAGATGGGTGCTGAGCACCCCCCCCTTAAAATTGAGCCCCTCCCCCTAAAATTGAGCCCCCCCCCCTTAAAATTGAGCCCCCCCACCTTGATAATGAGCCTCCCCCCCCTTGATATTGAGCCCCTCCCTCTTAAAATTGAGCCCCCCCCCCATGGAAAACCAGATGGTGATGGGGAGATGGGGGGGGGGAGCTGGGTGCTGAGCCCCTCCCCCCTTAAAATTGAAGCCCCCCCCCCCCCCTTAAAATTGAGCCCCCCCCCCGTAAAATTCCTGGGAGTCCCCCCCAGGGTGGGGCCAGGGCCCCATGGACTGGCTCAGGACCCCCCCCAAGACCCCCCAGGACAGGGCCAAGACCCCCCCCCAGGACCCCCCAGGATGGGGCCAGGACCCCCCAGGACCCCCTGGGCTGGGTCAGGACCCCCAGGACAGAGTCAGGACCCCCCAGAGCCCCCCCAGGACCCCCAGAAATGGGTCAAGGACCCCCCTGGGCTGGCTCAGGACCCCCCAGGATGGGTCAGGGCCCCCCAGAGCCCACCAAGACCCCCCAGGACAGAGCCAGGGCCCCCCCAGGACCCCCCCAGGCCCCCCTGGGCTGGCTCAGGACCCCCCCAGGACCCCCAGGACAGGGTCAGGCCCCTCCAGGACCCCCCTGGGCTGTGTCGGGACCCCCCAGGACCCCCCCAGGTCCCCCTGGGCTGGCTCAGGACCCCCCCAGGACCCCCAGGACAGAGCCAGGGCCCCCCCAGGACCCCCTGGGCTTGCTCAGGACCCCCCGAGATGGGGTCAGGACCCCCAGGACAGGGTCAGGACCCCCCCAGGATAGGGGCCAGGACCCCCTGGGCTCGTTCAGAACCCCCCCAGGATGGATCAGGCCCCCCCAGACCCCCCCCCCAAGACCCCCAGAAATGGGTCAAAGCCCCCCTGGGCTCACTCAGGACCCCCCGCGACGGGCTCAGGACCCCCATGACTGACTCAGCCCAGCCAGCTGTGTGCCCCCCCCCCCCCAGCGCTCACGCTTGTGGTTGTTCTTGCGGTGGAAGGGCAGGGGGGGCCGCTCGGGCGCCGTCCTCCCCCTCCTCCTCGGCCAGGTGGGTGTGGGTGTAGTGGTAGCTCAGCCCCGGGCGGTTCTTGTAGCGCTTCCCCGCAGACTTTTTTTTTTGGGGGGGGGGCACAAAAAAAAATTATGGGGGGGGGGGGGTCCTTAGGGTGCCCCCTGTTTGTTTTTTTTTTTTTTTTTTTTTTTTGGGGGGGGAACAAAAAAAAAATATGGGGGGGGGGTCCTTAGGGTGCCCCCCCCCCCCCCCCTCAAAATGACCCCCCCCCCCCCGCTGTCCACTCACTGTCACACACGTAAGGCTTGTCCCGGTCCTCCAGCGTGGCCGCGTCCTGCCGCTTGCGCATGGCCCCGATGCCGTAAGCCTGGGGGGGGGGCACAGGAAGGGGTGAGACCCCCCCCCCCCATGGGGTCCCTTGTCCCTATAGGGTCCACCTTTGTCGCTATAAGGCTCCCCCTATGTCCCTATGGGGTCCCATTGTCCCTATAGGGCCCCCCTTTGTCCCATGCGGTCCCCTTGTCCTTATAGGGCCCCCCCCCTTGCCCCTATAGGGCCCCCTTTTGTCCCTGTGCCCCCCCCTTGTCCCTATGGGGCCTCCTCATGTCCCTATGGGGTCCCATTGTCCCTATAGGGTCTTCCCTTGTCCCCATGGGTCCCCTTGTCCTTATAGGGCCCCCCCTTTGTCCCTATGCCCCCCCCCCTTGTCCCTATGGGGTCCCCCTTTGTCCCTATAAGGCTCCCCTTATGTCCCGTATGGGGTCCCATTGTCCCTATAGGGTCTCCTCTTGTCCCCATGGGGTCTCTCCTTGTCCTTATAGGGCCCCCCTTGCCCCTATAGGGCCCCCCCCTTTGTCCCTGTGCCCCCCCCCCTTGTCCATATGGGTCTCCTTGACCTTATAGGGTCCCCCATTGTCCCTATAGGGTCTCCTCATGTCCCTATGGGGTCCCCTGTCCCTATAGGGTCTCCCCTTGTCCCTATGCCCCCCCTTGTCCCTATGGGGTCTCCTTGTCCCTACAGGGTCTCCTCTTGTCCCTATAGGGTCCCCTCATTGTCCCTATGGACCCCCCCTTGTCCCTTGTGGGCCCCCCCCCTTGTCCCTATGGGCCCCCCCTGTCCCTATGAGCCCCCCCCTGTCCCTATGGGGTCCCCTTGTCCCTATGATCCCCCCCCTGTCCCTATGAGCCCCCCTGCCCCTATGGGGTCCCCTTGTCCCTATGAGCCCCCCCCCGTCCCTATGGGGTCCCGCCCGTCCCCATGCCCCCCCCCATCCCCGTGTCCCCCCCCCGTGCCCCCACCTTGCCCTTGGCCTTGTTTTTCCTCCTGGGGGTGTCGTCCTCCAGCTCGTCCCCCTCCAGCTCGTGCGGGAAGTCCCGGGGGGCGGCTTCTGCAAGGAGCCGGGTCACGGACGGACGGACGGACACGGGGACACGGGGACAGACAGATGGACATGGGGACATAGGGATGGACACGGGGACGGACGGACACACGGACACGGAGGACACACGGACGGACGGACACGGGGATGGACAGACGGACGCGGGGACACACAGCTGGACATGGGGATGGACAGACGGACAGACACGGGGACACACGGATGGGACACGGGGACGGACAGACACACGGACAGACAGACGGACGCAGGGACGGACGGACACGCGGATGGACGGACGGACGGACAGACTGGAGGAAAGGACGGGCGGACAGACGGACAGACGGACAAAGGGATGGCTGGGATAGCCCGGATGGACAGATGGACGGACAGACAGGCGGACACGGGGACACGGGGACGGACGGACGGACACGGGGACGGACGGACACACAGTCGGATGGACGGACATGGGGACGTGGGGGTGGACAGACAGACAGACATGGGGACAGACAGATGGACACGGGGACACAGGGACGGAACGGACGGACACAGGGACATGGGACAGACAGACGGACACAGGGACGGACAGACGGACAGACAGACACGGGGACACAGGTACAGACAGACACAGGGGCACGGGGACGGACACAGGGACGGACACAGGGACGGACGGACACACGGACACGGAGACACACGGACAGACGGACACGGGGACACACGGATGGACATGGGGATGGACGGACGGACACAGGGACAGACACAGGGACGGATGGACACACGGACACAGGGACACACAGGTGGACACGGGGACAGACGGACGCAGGGACGGACAGACGGACGCAGGGACGGACGGACACACGGACACGGGGACACACAGATGGACATGGGGACGGACAGATGGCCAGGCCGGAGAAAAGGACGGGCGGACAGACGGACGGATGGACAAAGGGATGGCTGGATAGCCCGGATGGGCAGATGGACGGACAGACAGACGGACGGACGGTCAGACAAGATGGACGGACGGACAGACAGACAGGGGGAGGCCAAGCGGATGGGCAGGCAGAGGGACGGACGGGACAGACGGACAGACGGACGGATGGGGAAGCGGGCGGCGGGGATGGACGGACGGACGGACGGACAGACGGACGGACCTGCAGTCGAGCGCCGCCTCCTCCTCCTTGAGCTCCGTCTTCTTGTCGCCGGGCTCGGCGCAGAGCAGCGCCTCCAGCACCGGCCCCTCGGGGAGCCCCCCCTCCTTCTTCAGGGGCGCCTCGCAGTCTGGTGGGGGGGGAAAAAGGGGATGGGAAAAGGGGACGAGACCCCCCCCCCCCGCCGGGACCCTCCCCTCCCACCCGAAACCCCAAACTCACAGGGTCGCAGCCGGGGGTCCTCCAGGATGTTGAGCCGCCGCTTCTTGCGCCAGCAGCGCGCGGGGTAGGTGTAGATCTGCCCCGGGGCCAGGCCTGGGGGAGCCCCGCGCCTCGCCACGGCCCCCACCGGGCCCGGACCCCCCCCCCCCAAAACCCGGACCCCCACCCCTAATATTGCCCCAGAACCCCGCTGCCCACCCCCCGCTGAGCCCCAGGGGATGGGAGGCAACTGGAGGCCTGAGCCCGTCCAAGAGTCTTGACCCAAGCCCAAAGTCTTGACCCCTAAACCCAAAGTCTTGACCCTAAACTCAAAGTCTTGACCCTTAAACCCAAAGTCTTGACCCTTAAACCCAAAATCTTGACCCTTAAACCCAAAGTCTTGACCCCAAACCAAAGTCTTGACCCCTAAACCCAAAGTCTTGACCCCTAAACCCAAAATCTTGACCCCAAGCCCAAAGTCTTGACCCTTAAACCCGAAGTCTTGACCCCTAACCCAAAGTCTTGACCCCAAACCCAAAGTCTTGACCCCTAAACCCGAAGTCTTGACCCCTAAACCCAAAGTCTTGACCCCAAGCCCAACGTCTTGACCCCTAAACCCAAAATCTTGACCCCTAAACCCAAAATCTTGACCCCAAGCCCAAAGTCTTGACCCCAAACCCAAAGTCTTGACCCCAAACCCAAAGTCTTGACCCCTAAACCCAAAATCTTGACCCTTAAACCCAAAGTCTTGACCCTTAAACCCAAAGTCTTGACCCCTAAACCCAAAGTCTTGACCCCAAACCCAAAGTCTTGACCCCTAAACCCAAAGTCTTGACCCTTAAACCCAAAATCTTGACCCTTAAACCCAAAGTCTTGACCCCTAAACCTAAAGTCTTGACCCTAAACCCGAAGTCTTGACCCTTAAACCAAAGTCTTGACCCCAAGCCCAAAGTCTTGACCCCTAAACCCAAAGTCTTGACCCCTAAACCCAAAGTCTTGACCCTAAACCCAAAGTCATGACCCTAAATCCAATACCCTGAACCCAAACCTGGCCCACAACCCCAAACCCGGACCTTGCCCCTAAACCTGGACCCTGCCCCCAGCCCCGACACCAGCCCCAACCCCAAAGGCAGCCCGCAACCCTGAACCCAGCCTCATGGAGCATCCCTGGGGTGCTTGGGGGACACTGTGGGGTGTCTGTGGACCATGGTGGGTGCTTGGGGACATGTTGGGACACCCATGGTGTACCTGGGGACACTGTGGGACACCTGTTGGGGTGGCTATGAGGTACCTGGGAACACCTCGGGATGCCTGGGGACACCTTGGGGTGCCCATGGTGTTGGCCATGGGGTGCTTGGGGACACCGTGGGGTGCCTGGGGACATGGTGTGGACACCTGTAGGGGTGGCCATGGGGTGCTTGGGGACACTATGGGGTACCTGGGGACACCTTGGGGTGCCTGGGGACGTGTTGGGACACCTGTTGGGGTGGCCATAGGGTGCTTGGGACACCGTGGGGTTCCAGGGGACATGGTGGGGTACCTGGGGACACCTTGGGGTGCCTGGGGACGTGGTGGGACACCTGTTGGGGTGGCCATGGCGTACCTGGGGACATGGTGGGGTACTTGGGGACACTGTGGGGTTCCTGGGGACACCTTGGGGTGCCTGGGGATGTGTTGGGACACCTGTTGGGGTTGGCCATAGATGTTTGGGGACACCATGGGGTACCTGGGGACACCGCGGGTGCCCACGGTGGTGCCCATGGCCACCTTGGGGCGCGCGGGACCCCCGAGAGGGCCGGATTCCCCTGCCTGGCTTGGAGAGGGGGGTGTCCCTAGAGGCGCCACGGGGCGGGGAGGTGACAAAGGGCTGGGGGGGGGGGGGGGGGTGACAAGGACCATCCCGGGGGAGGGCTCACCGGGCCCCCGGTGGGTCTTCTCCATCCAGATGTAGCAGTTGTTCTGCGCCACGCCGGTCTGCGAGTCGAGGAAGGGCAGGCGCATGCTGCGCTCGGCGCACAGCCGGGCATTGTAGCTGCGGCAGTGCTCGATGGCCTCGCGGTAAATTCCCTCCCCCAGGCTGCCGGCGGGGGGGTGTCAGGGCAAGGGGGGGGGCGTAGGGGGGGTGTGGGACCCCCCCTCACCCCTCCTCACCCCAGCCAGACTGAGCCCACCTCCCCAAATCCCGGCCCGAACGCCGGAGCCCGGAGCGGGGTTGGGTGGGCGCACCGGGTGTGCGCCCCGAATGGGGGCTGGCACCAAATTTGGGTCCCAAAAGGGCCCCAGACACACCCCCCCCCCCCCCCACCATGTCCCCAAAATGGGGACGGGGAGGTGGTCTCCACACCTCCGTCCCCAAATTTGAGCCCCAAAAGCCTCCAGACTGCCCCCATTACCCACCCCCATGGCCCCAAAATGGGGACGGGGAGGTGGTCCCCAACCTGGGGTCCCCATGTTCCTAGGTCCCCAACCTTGCACCCCACAAGCCCCCAGACCCCCCCCATGTTCCCAAAATCGGGGTGGGGAGGTGGTCTCCACACCTCCGTCCCCAAATTTGAGCCCCAAAAGCCTCCAGACTGCCCCCATTACCCACCCCATGGCCCCAAAATGGGGATGGGGAGGTGTCCCCATGGTCTCCAACCTGGGGTCCCCATGGTCCTGTCCCCAACCTCACACCCCAAAAGCCCCCGGACACCCCCAGACCCACCCCATATCCCATAATGGGGATGGGGAGGTGGTCCCCATTGTCACTCTCCCCAACCTTGCACCCCACAAGCCCCCAGACCCCCCCCATGGCCCATAATGGGGATGGGGAGGTGGTCCCCATGCTCCTGTTCTCAGCCTTGCACCCCAAAAGCCCCCAGACCCCCCCCCATATCCAAACAAGGTGGATGGGGTGGTGGTCCCCATTGTCACTGTCCCGCAATCTTGCACCCCAAAAGCCCCCAGACCCCCCCAGACCCTCCCCACGCCCCCATAATGGGGATGGGGAGGTGGTCCCCACCCTCCTGTCCCCAACCCCCCCCGCCCCATCGCAGCCCCCCCATCTCCTCTCCCCACCCCCCCCAACCCCCCAGCCCCCCAAATCCCCCCCCCCCAGCGACCAGGTCCCCACCTCCCCCATTGTGTCCCCCCCCCCCCAAAAAAAAAATCCCTGCAGTGTCGGGGGTGGAGGGGGGGGGCACGGTCCCCAATGGTCCCCGGTGTGGGGGGGGGTCCCGGTGCCGGCGGGGGGGGCGCCGGGAACCGTTTGGGGAGGGGGGGGGGGGACCGGAGCCGGGGGGGGGTGGGACCGGAGGGAGGGGGGGGGACACCGGAGGGAGGGGGTGGGGGTGTGAGGGGGGGGGGTTGGGGGTGTGAGGGGGGGGTTGGGGGTGTGAGGGGGGGTTGGGGGTGTGAGTGGGGGGTTGGGGGGGGGCGGATACCGGTGCCCCCCCCCCCCTCCATCACCCCATCCCGGAGCATCCATCCCCATCGCTGCACCGGGACCCTGCCGCCGGTACCGGGGGAGGGGAGGGGGGGGTGGGGGGGGGGGGAGCCGCCCTTTACCGGGATGGGGATATTGGGGGGGGGGGGGGGGGGTTCGGGGGGGATATTCTCCAGGTGGGGGGGTCCCGGGGGGGTCCCGCCCCGAGCCCTCACTCACCATTTGAGGGGTTTGTGCAGCGCCGTGGCCATTTTGCGCCGCCGGGGCCGCTCCGGCACGGGGAGGGGGCGGCGGGGTTCAGCCCCGCTCCCCCCCCCCCCCCCCCCCCCCGCAACCTCCCCCCCACCCCCCCACCCCAAGGCCCTGGGTCCCCCCCCCCTCTTTTTTTTTTTTTTTCCCTCCCCCCCCCGGGGAGGTTCCTAGGGAGCCCCCTCCCCCCCTCCTCTCCCCCTGCCCCCCCCCCCAATCCCGGTGCCCCCCCCCCCCCCTTTCCTTTGTCGCCCCCCCCCCCCCCCCTCCCCGCTCCCCACCGATACCGGGAGGGGAGGGCAAAGGGGGGGGGGGGGGGGGGGGGGATGCTGAGGACTACATTTCCCAGCATGCCTCGGGCCAAGGCCCGCCCCCCCGGCTCTGATTGGGTGGCGGGGGGTGTCAGTCAAAGAGGGGAGGGGGCTCTGCTGCCTGTGCCCCCCCCCCCGCTATATGATGGGGGGGGGGCGTTAAGGGGCTCCCCCCCCAAACACACACCCAGGGTGGGGACCCCCCCGGTGATGGGTGACAATGGGGGGGGGGCGGAGGGGGGGGGGACATCGGTGGGTGCTGCCACCAGGGCGTGGGACACGTGGGGGCCAGGTGGGGACCCCCCCCCCGGGCCATCAACAGCTGGACTTGGGGACATGGGGACTAGATGGTGACCCCCCCCCCCGGGACACCAACACCTGGGGACATGGGGACACCGGTGGTGACCCCCCCTGGGACCACCAGCACCTGGATATTTGGGGACATTTGGGGACATTTGGGGACAGGGCAGTGACCCCCCCCCAGGCCACCAGCACCAGGACATGGGGACATGGGGACACTTGGGGATCAGGCGGTGACCCCCCCGGGGCCACCAGGACCTGGACATTTAGGGACATTTGGGGACATTTGGGGACAGGGCAGTGACCCCCCCCCCCAGGGCCACCAGCACCCAGACGTGGGGGACACTTGGGGACCAGACGGTGACACCCCCGGGCCACCCCGCCCCGGGGACACGGCGCCAGACAGCGACACCCCCGTGTCCCCCCCCCGACCCCCCAGCCCCCCAATTCCTTGGGGACCCCCGGTGCCGGTCCCGGTCCCTGCTGCCTGCTCCCAGTCCCGGTGCCCGGTCCCAGTTCTGGTCCCAGTTCCCGGAACCGCTCCCAGTTCCCGGTGCCACTCCCAGTAACCGGTCCCAGTCCCGGTCCCATTGCCGGTGCCATCCCCGGTCCCCGGTCCTGGTCCCGGTGCCGGTGCCGGTTCCGTCCCCAGTTCCCGGTGCCGCTCCCGGTAACTGGTCCCAGTCCCGGGGCCATCCCCGGTTCCCGGTCCCGGTGCCACTCCCGGCGCCGTTCCCATACCCGGTGCCCGTTCCCCTTCCCCATTCCCCGGTTGCCGGTTCCCTGTTCCCGGTCCCCGCTTCCCGGTCCCGGTGCTGCGCCCGGTTCCCGGTCCCGGTTCCTTTCCCATTCCCGTTCCCGTTCCCATTCCCTATTCCCCGGTTCCCGGTTCCATCCCGGTTCCCGTTCCCGGTGCCGGTTCCGGTGCCTCTCCCGGTGCCGTTCCCGGTCCCGGTCCCATTCCCTGGTCCCCAGTCCCCGGTCTCCGGTTCCCGGTCCCGGTCTCGGTGCCATTCCCGGTGCCGTTCCCGGTTCCCGTTCCCGGTGCCGGTCCCGGTCCTATTACCCGGTTCCCATCCCCGTTCCCCGGTTCCCGGTCCCGGTGCCATTCCGGTGCCTCTCCCGGTGCCGTTCCCGGTCCCATTCCCGGGTCCACGTTCCCAATGCCGGTGCCCGGTGCCGTTCCCGTCCCGGTTCCCATTCCCCGTTCCCGGTGCCGGTTCCATTCCCGGTTCCCGGTGCCTCTCCCGGTGCCATTCCCGGTCCCGGTCCCATTCCCTGGTCCCCGTTCCCGGTGCCCGGTGCCGGTGCCGTTCCCATCCCCGTTCCCGGTGCCGGTGCCCGGTTCCCGGTGCCTCTCCCGGTCCCGGTGCCGGTGCCCGGTTCCCGGTGCCGGTGCCGTTCCCATCCCCGTTCCCGGTTCCATTCCCGGTCCCGGTGCCTCTCCCGGCGCCATCCCCGTTCCCGGTCCCATTCCCCGGTCCCCGTTCCCGTTCCCGGTGCCGGTGCCGCCCCCACTCACGCCTTCAGCGGGTTGTGCACGGCCGCGGCCATGCCCCCGGTGCCTCGCTCATCCTCCGGGGGCTCCTCCGGGACCGGGACCGGGGCCGGGACCGGGGCCGGGGCCGGGGCCGGGGCCGGGGCCGGGCCGGGGCCGGTGCGGGCGGCTGAGCCTCCCCACGCCCCGGATCCTGGGAAATGGAGGCCCGGCCCCCCCCCGCCGCCACGCGTGGGAAGCCCACGGAGCCCCCCCCCCCCCTCCCAGTGTCCCCCCCCCCCCCCGAGTGGGACCCTCCCGGGTGGGATCCCCCCCCTCCAGACCCCATAAATCCCTCCCCGACCCCATAGACCCCTCCCAGACCCCATAGGACCCCCCCGACCCCATAGGACCCCCCGACCCCATAAATCCCCCCCAACCCTATAGACCCCTTCCAGACCCCATAGGACCCCCCCCGACCCCATAGGACCCCCCCGACCTATAGGACCCTCCCGACCCCATAAATTCCCCCCGACCCTATAGACCCCTCCCACACCCCATAGATCCCCCCCCAACCCCATAGACACTCCCTAGACCCCCCCGACCCCATAGACCCCCCCCAACCCCATAGATGCCCCCCAACCCTATAGACCCCTCCCAGACCCCATAGACACCCCTAACCCTAGAGCCCCCCCCCATACCCCATACACCCTCCCCGACCCCACAGACCCCCCCAAACCCCATAGACCCCTCTCCTGACCCCATAAATCCCCCCAGACCCCTATAGACCCCCCCGACCCCATAGATCCCCCCAGACCTCATAGACCCCCCCAAATCCCATAGATCCCTCTAGAACCCCCCCATAACCCCATACACCCCCTATGACCCCCCCACCCCTTATAACCCCCCCATATCCCCCCATAACCCCCATAGACCCCCCTATACCCCCATAGCCCCCCCACCCCCTATAGCCCCCCCCATAGCCCCCCCCAGACCCCCCCATAACCCCCCGCCCCCCCCAAAACCCCATTAAGCAGACGAGAAACGGAGGGTGGGGGGCGGGGGGGGGGGCTCTAGGGCCGTGTATTGCACGGGGTCTTGCACGAGGCCGCTGCACGCCTTGCACGAGGACATTGCACTTCTTGCACGGAGGTCTCGCACAAGGGTGTTGCACGCCTCGTACAAGGATGTTGCACGCCTTGCACGAGGAACTTGCGTGCTTTGCACAAGGAGCTCACACGCTTTGCACGAGGGTCTTGCATGAGGACGCTGCACGCCTCGCACGAGGAGCTTGCACGACTCGCATGAAGGTCTTGCAAGAGGGTCTTGCACAAGGACGTTGCACACTTTGCTTGCACGAAGCCCCACGTGGCTTGCACGAAGGTGCTGCTCATCTTGCACAAGGAGCTTGCACGCTTTGCACGAGGAGCTTGCATAATGTCCCGCGTGGCTTGCACGAGGGCTCTGCACGCCTTGCACGAGGGCCTTGCACAAGAGCCCAGCAGAACGGGGGAGGGAAAATAATTTATAGATGCCCCCTATTTTTTTTTACCCCCCCCTTATTTTTGCCCCCCCTCTTATTTTTGCCCCCCCCCTTATTTTTGCCCCCCCAATTATTTATGCGCCCCCCCCCCATTATTTGTGCCCCCCAACCCCTCTGGGGGTCCTGGGACCCCCCCTAGAACCCCCAGCCCCCCCCTTCCGAGCCCCCTGAGCCCTCACGAGTGCCCCCCCCCCCTCAAGACCCCCTCCCAAAAAAACTGTGACCCCCCCCCCCCCCACAAACCCCCCCGGGGGGGGGGGGCTCAGCCTTACCCCGCTGCAGCGCTCGGGGCTCGGCTCCGCTCGGCTCCGCTCGGGCCCGTTCGGCTCCGCTCGGCTCCGTTCGGCTCCGCTCGGCTCCGTTCGGCTCCGCTTGGGCCCGTTCGGCTCCGTTCGGGTCCCTTCGGCTCCGCTCGGCTCCGTTCGGCTCCGCTTGGGTCCGTTCGGCTTCGTTCGGCTCCGTTCGGCTCCATTCGGATTCATTCGGCTCCGGCCGGCCCCGCTCGACTCCTCCCCTCCCCACCCGGCGGCGCCCGCTCCTATTGGCTGCGCGCTCATGAATATGCAAATAAGACCCGTCTCGCTCCCCTCCCCGTTGGGTTGCGCGAGTGCAGTGGGTGGATGGGCGGGGTTATGTAAATCACCACCCCGTCTTAATTTGCATACTGACCCCCGCCACCCTCTGTCTGGTCCCTGTCTGGGAGTGATGGGGGGGAGACCCCAAAACAGGGAACCCGGCCCCAAAATGGGACCCCTAAAAATAAAGACAGATTCCCCCTTTTTGGGGACAATTCCCACATTTTTGGGAAAAGTTCCCCATTATTGGGGAAAATTTCCCTTTTTTTGGGAAAAATTCCCCATTTTTTGGAACAATTCCTCCTTTTTTGGAAAAAATTACCCGTTTTGGGACAATTCCCACCTTTTTAGGAAAAAATTCCCCCTTTTTGGGGAACAACTCCCCCCTTTTGGTAACAATTCCCTGTTTTTTGGCAACAATTGCCCCCTTTTGGGGAAAAACTCCCCCTTTTGGGGGAAAAATTCCCCCCTTTGGGGGAAAATTTCCCCCTTTTGGTGAAAATTCCCCCTTTTTGGGGGAAAAAATCCCCCTTTATTGGGAATAATTCCCCCTTTTTGGGGAAAATTCCCCCTTTTTGAGAACAACTCCCATTTTTTGGTAACAATTCCCTGTGTTTTGGGATAAACTCCCCATTTTTTTTTGGAACAATTCCCTTTTTTTGGGAAACAATTCCCCCTTTTTTGGTAAAATTCCTCCTTTCTTGGGAAAAAATCCCCCTTTTTGGGAAAAACTCCCCCTTTGGGGGGAAAAATTCCCTCCTTTTTGGGACAATTTCCCCCTTTTTGGGAAAAATTTCCCACTTTTTTTGGGAAAATTCCCCATTTTGGGGAAAAATGCCCCTTTTGGGGAAAAGTTTCCCCCTTTTGGGGAAAAACTCTCCCTTTTTGGGAAAAATATGCCCTTTTGGGGAAAAATACCCCCCCCTTATTTTGAAAAAAATCCCTCTTTTGGGGAACGTTTCTGCCTTTTTGAGTAAAAACTCACTCTACAATCCCTCCAACGATTAACCCTTTATTGCCCGCTGGGGACGCGCAGCCCCCCCCTTTCCCACCTCCCCCCTTCCTAACCCCCCCCCAATTTATTTGGGGTGCCCCCAGTAGCGCCCGTAGTGCTCCTCGAAGACGTCCCCTTTTGGGGACAATTCCCCCTTTTTAGGGAAAAATCCCCATTTTGGAGGAACAATTCCCCTTTTTTTGGGAAACAATTCCCCCTTTTTTGGAAAATTCCCCCTTTATTGGGATAAATTCCCCCTTTCTGGTAATAATTCCCCATTTTTTGGTAAGAGTTTCTCCCTTTTTGGGAAAAACTCCCTCCTTTTGGGGAAAAACTCCCCATTTTGGTAACAATCCCCCTTTTTTGGGGGAAAAATCCCCCATTTTTGGGAAAAACACCCTATAAGTCCCCATTCCTCCAGCCATTAACCCTTTATTGCCCGCTGGGGACGCGCAGCCCCCCCTTTCCCACCTCCCCCCTTCCTAACCCCCCCCCAATTTATTTGGGGTGCCCCCAGTAGCGCCCGTAGTGCTCCTCGAAGACGTCTCGGCAGGGGACGCGCCCCCCCAGGTGGGCGCAGGCCAGGAAAGCCCCGCCAGTTTGCGGTGCAGGGCCAGGCTCTGGGCGGGGGGGGGGCACCAGGCGCTGGCGCAGCAGGCGGGGGAGCAGCGCCCGCAGGCGGGGGGCCGTGCGCTGCGCCCGAAATCCCAAAGCCCCCCGCCGAGAAGGGCTCCCCAGCAGCAGCACCGCCTCCACGTGCGCCTCCTCCATCTCCTGGCCCCAAAAAGAGGGGAAAAGAAAAAGAAAAAGGGGGGGGGGGGGAAGGGGTCAGCACCCCCCCCCCCATAGAGGTCCTATCGAGGGGTGAGGCTCCCCAACCCCAAAAGCGCCCCCAAACCCCAAAAGTCCCCCCCATAGAGCCCCTATCGAGGGGTAAACCCCCCAACCCCAAAAGCCCCCCCAAACCCCAAAAGTCCCCCCAGAGCCCCTATAGAGGGGTGCACCCCCCCAACCCCAAAAGCCCCCCTTGAACCCAAAAGGCCCCCCCATAGAGCTCCTATCGAGGGGTGAGGCCCCCCAACCCCAAAGCCTTCCCTCAACCCCAAAAGGCCCCCCTCGACCCCAAAAGTCCCCCCCATAGAGCTCCTATAGAGGGGTGCAACCCCCCCAACCCCAAAAGCCCCCCTTGACCCCAAAAGCCCCCCCCAGAGCTCCTATCGAGGGGTGAGGCCCCCCAACCCCAAAAGCCCCCCCAAACCCCAAAAGGCCCCCCTCAACCCCAAAACCCCCCACAGAGCCCTATAGAGGGGTGCACCCCCCAACCCCAAAAGCCCCCCCAAACCCCAAAAGGCCCCCCCATAGAGCCCCTATAGAGGGGTGCACCCCCCAACCCCAAAAGCGCCCCCAAACCCCAAAAGCCCCTCCTCGACCCCAAAAGTCCCCCCAGAGCCCCTATAGAGGGGTGCACCCCCCCAACCCCAAAAGCCCCCCTTGAACCCAAAAGGCCCCCCCCATAGAGCTCCTATCGAGGGGTGAGGCCCCCCAACCCCAAAAGCCTTCCCTCAACCCCAAAAGGCCCCCCCCGACCCCAAAAGCCCCCCCAAAACCCCCATCCCCCATTGATCCCCTATAGCGGGGCGCACCCCTCGATCCCAAAAGCCCCCCCATAAAGCCCCTAAAAATTAGGGGGGGGGGTAAAATGAATTGGGGGGGGATCAGCGACCCCAAAGGGATCCCCTATATGGGGTGTGCCCCCCCCGACCCTAAAAGCCCCCCCAGCCCCACCTTGCTCTCGTAGCCCGTCAGGAATTTGAGGTCTCGGGATTTCCGCAGCACCTTGGCCCGGTCCCCGTCCGCCGCCGCCCGCATCACCTGGGGGGGGGCATAAAGGGGATTTTTGGGGTCAAAAAGGGTTTTTTTGGGGTCAAAAAGGGTTTTTTGGGGTCAAAAAGGGTTTTTTCTTTTGGGGGGACCCCGTACCTCGATGTAGTGGTCGGTGAAGTCCTTGTCCAGAGAGCGGCTCGCCCCGAAGTCCAGTAGGGTCATCTGGGGGGGGGACATGGTTATAGGGTGGGGGCTCCCTTTTAGGGTCAGGCCTCCCTTTTAGGGTCTGGCCTCCCTTTTAGGGTCACAGGTCCTATCTAGGGTTGGGATCCCCATTTAGGGTCATGTTTCCTATATAGGATCAGTCTCCCTTTTAGGGTCAGGCTCCTTATTTAGGGCTGGGTCCCCTATTTAGGGTCAGACACCCTTTTAGGCTCAGGCCCCCTTTTAGGATCAGACTCCCTTTTAGGGTCAGACTCCGTTATAGAGCCAGGCTCCTTATTTAGGGTCAAACCCCCTTTTAGGGTCAGGCCCCCTTTTTAGGGCCAGGCTCCTTATTTAGGGTCACGGCTCCTATTTAGCCCCACACTCCCCATTTCACGCCAGGTTTCCTTTTTGGGGTCGGGCCCTCTTTTAGTGTCACCCCCCTTTTAGTGTCACCCCCCCCTTTTAGTGTCACCCCCCCTTTTTAGGGTCACGGTTCCTATTTAGGGTCAGACTCCCTTTTAGGGTCAGACACCATTATAGAGTCAGGATCCTTATTTAGGGTCAGACTCCCTTTTAGTGTCAGCCCCCCTTTTAGGGTCACCCCCCCTTTTAGGGTCAGCCCCCCTTTTTAGGGTCATGGTTCCTATTTTGGGTCAGACTCCCTTTTAGGGCCAGGCTCCCCATTTAGGGTCAGACTCCCATTTAGGGTCAGACACCGTTATAGAGTCAGAATCCTTATTTAGGGTCAGACTACCTTTTAGGGTCAGCCCCCCTTTTTAGGGTCACGGTTCCTATTTAGCCCCACACTCCCCATTTCACGCCAGGTTTCCTTTTTGGGGTCGGGCCCTCTTTTAGTGTCACTCCCCTTTTAGTGTCACCCCCCCTTTTAGTGTCAGCCCCCCTTTTTAGGGTCATGGTTCCTATTTAGGATCAGACTCCCTTTTAGGGCCAGGCTCCCCATTTAGGGTCAGACACTGTTATAGAATCAGGATCCTTATTTAGGGTCAGACTCCCTTTTAGTGTCAGCTCCCCTTTTAGGGTCAGACTCCCATTTAGGGTTAGGCCCCTTTCAGGGCCAGGCTTCCCATTTAGGGTCAGACTCCCTTTTAGGGTCAGACTCCGTTATAGAGTCAGGCTCCTTATTTAGGGTCGAACTCCCTTTTAGTGTCAGCCCCCCTTTTAGTGTCAGCCCCCCTTTTAGGGTCAGACTCCCATTTAGGGTCAGACTCCCATTTAGGGTCAGACTCCCTTTTAGGGTCAGACTCCGTTATAGAGTCAGGATCCTTATTTAGGGTCAGACTCCCTTTTAGGGTCAGCCCCCCTTTTTAGGGTCACGGCTCCTATTTAGCCCCACGCTCCCCATTTCGCACCAGGTTTCCTTTTTGGGGTCGGGCCCTCTTTTAGTGCCAACCCCCTTTTTGGGGTCACCCCCCCCCCTTTTAGGGTCGGCCCCTTTTGGGGCCGCGCTCACGCGGTGCCGGGGGGCGTCGTAGAGGAAGTTGGCCCAGTTGGGGTCGCTCTGCAGCAGGCGGAACTCCAGCAGCTCCCGCAGGCACAGGCGCAGCAGCTGCGTGCACACCTGGGGGGGGCAGACCCAAAACGGGGGGGGTCAGGGGCTGGGGGACCCCCACCCCAATGGGGACGTGTGGGGACACCGGGGGGGCACCAGGGGGACGTGGGGACATGGGGACACCAAGGGGATATGGGGACACCTGGGGGAGACATGGGGAAATGGGGGGGGATATGGGGACACCTGGGGGGGGGCGGAACCCAAAACGAGGGGGGGGTCAGGGGCTGGGGGACCCCGATCCCAATGAGGACGTGTGGGGACACCGGGGGGATGGGGGGATATGGGGGGGATATGGGGACATGGGGGGGGGACATGGGGGGGATATGGGGACACCTGGGGGGGGACGGACCCCAAAACGGGGGGGGTCAGGGGCTGGGGGACCCCGACCCCAATGGGGACGTGTGGGGACACCGGGGGGGCAAGGGGACACCGGGGGGATGGGGGGATATGGGGACACTGGGGGGGATTTGGGGACACCAAGGGGGGACATGGGGGGGATATGGGGACACCTGGGGGGGGGGCAGACCCCAAAACGGGGGGGGTCAGGGGCTGGGGGACCCTGATCCCAAAGGGGTCATTTGGGGACACCGGGGGGGCAAGGGGACACCGGGGGGATGGGCGGGGGGATGGGGGGATATGGGGACACCAGGGGGATGTGGGGACATGGGGGGGATATGGGGACATGGGGGGGGATATGGGGACATCTGGGGGGGGGCAGACCCCAAAATGGGGGGGGTCAGGGGCTGGGGGACCCCGACCCCAAAGGGGTCATTTGGGGACACCGGGGGGACACCAGGGGGGATATGGGGACATCGGGGGGGGATATAGGGACATGGGGGGGATGTGGGGACATTGGGGGGGGGATATGGGGACACCTGGGGGGGGGCGGACCCCAAAACAGGGGGGGGTCTGGGGCTGGGGGACCCCGATCCCAATGAGGACGTGTGGGGACACCGGGGGGATGGGGGGATATGGGGGGGATATGGGGACATGGGGGGGGACATGGGGGGGATATGGGGACACCTGGGGGGGGACGGACCCCAAAACGGGGGGGGTCAGGGGCTGGGGGACCCCGACCCCAATGGGGACGTGTGGGGACACCGGGGGGGCAAGGGGACACCGGGGGGATGGGGGGATATGGGGACACCAGGGGGATGTGGGGACGTGGGGGGGATATGGGGACATGGGGGGGGGATATGGGGACATCTGGGGGGGGGCAGACCCCAAAACGGGGGGGGGGTCAGGGGCTGGGGGACCCCCACCCCAATGGGGACGTGTGGGGACACCGGGGGGATGTGGGGACACAAGGGGGATGGGGGGATATGGGGACACTGGGGGGGATTTGGGGACACCAAGGGGGGACGTGGGGGGGATATGGGGACACCTGGGGGGGGACGGACCCCAAAACGGGGGGGGTCAGGGGCTGGGGGACCCTGACCCCAATGGGGTCATTTGGGGACACCGGGGGGACACCAGGGGGACATGGGGACATGGGGACACCAAGGGGATGTGGGGACACCAGAGGGGATATGGGGACACCTGGGGGGGGACGGACCCCAAAACGGGGGGGGGGATCAGGGGCTGGGGGACCCCGATCCCAAAGGGGTCATTTGGGGACACCGGGGGGGGCAAGGGGACAGCAGGGGGATGGGGGGATATGGGGACACTGGGGGGGATATGGGGACATGGGGACACCAAAGGGATATGGGGAAATGGGGGGGGATATGGGGACACCTGGGGGGGGGCGGACCCCAAAACGGGGGGGGGTCAGGGGCTGGGGGACCCCCACCCCAATGGGGACGTGTGGGGACACCGGGGGGGCACCAGGGGGACGTGGGGACATGGGGACACCAAGGGGATATGGGGACACCTGGGGAAGACATGGGGAAATGGGGGGGATATGGGGACACCTGGGGGGGGGGCAGACCCCAAAACGGGGGGGGGGGGGTCAGGGGCTGGGGGACCCCGACCCCAATGGGGACGTGTGGGGACACCGGGGGGGCAAGGGGACACCGGGGGGGATGGGGGGATATGGGGACACCAGGGGGATGTGGGGACGTGGGGGGGATATGGGGACACCTGGGGGGGGCAGACCCCAAAACGGGGGGGGTCAGGGGCTGGGGGACCCTGACCCCAATGGGGTCATTTGGGGACACCGGGGGGA
The DNA here is from genome assembly GCA_951411735.1 of Somateria mollissima. Classification (NCBI taxonomy): domain Eukaryota; kingdom Metazoa; phylum Chordata; class Aves; order Anseriformes; family Anatidae; genus Somateria; species Somateria mollissima. The sequence continues at coordinate 228,309 of CATOCB010000278.1, read as the reverse complement.
CACCAGGGGGACGTGGGGACATTGGGGGGGATATGGGGACATGGGGATATGGGGACACCAGAGGGGATATGGGGACACCTGGGGGGGGCAGACCCCAAAACGGGGGGGGGTCAGGGGCTGGGGGACCCCCACCCCAATGGGGACATGTAGGGACACGGGGGGGCAAGGGGACAGCAGGGGGATGGGGGGATATGGGGACACTGGGGGGGATATGGGGACATGGGGACACCAAGGGGATATGGGGAAATGGGGGGGATATGGGGACACCTGGGGGGGGGGCAGACCCCAAAATGGGGGGGGGTCAGGGGCTGGGGGACCCTGATCCCAAAGGGGTCATTTGGGGACACCGGGGGGACACCAAGGGGGGTATGGGGACACCGGGGGATATGGGGACTTGGGGACACTGGGGGCATATGGGGACACCAAGGGAATGTGGGGATATCAGGGGGACATGGGGACACCGGGGGGGGACACAGGGACACCGGGGGTGACACGGGGACACCGGGGGGGGACATGGGGACACCGGGGGGTCCTGTAGGGATTTGGGGTCCCCCACCTCATCGTGTTTTTTTTGGGGCAGGTGTCGGCAGCGCTCCAGGGGGACAATGGGGGGGGACGCGGGGACACTGGGGGTGACACGGGGAAACGAGGAGGTGACACGGGGACACCGGGGGACACCGGGGGGTCCCGTAGGGATTTGGGGTCCCCCACCTCATCGCGGAGGTTTTGGGGCAGGTGGCGGCAGCGCTCCAGGGGGACGTGGGGACATGGGGACACCGGGACATTGGGGGTGACACGGGGAAACGAGGAGGTGACACGGGGACACCGGGGGACACCGGGGGGTCCCGTAGGGATTTGGGGGTCCCCCACCTCGTCGCGGGTTTTTTGGGGCAGGTGGCGGCAGCGCTCCAGGGGGACGCCGGGCGCCAGCTCCATGGCGAGGACGCGCGCGGTGCTCAGCTCCTCGATCACGCGCGGCACCGAGAAGAAGGGGTCGGCGCGCAGCAGCTGCCTGGGGACACGGGGGACAGTGGGGACAGCGGGGACAGCGGGGACGTCACTGGGGTATCGGGGACACTGGGGGGGATATGGGGACATTGGGGACATCGGGGATGTCACTGGGGTATCGGGGACACTGGGGGCATCGGGGGATATTGGGGGTATTGGGGATATTGGGGACATTGGGGGCATTGGGGACATGGGGACATTGGGGACATCACTGGGCTACTGGGGACACTGGGGGGATATGGGGACATTGGGGACATCGGGGACGTCACTGGGGTATCGGGGACACTGGGGGGATATGGGGACATTGGGGGACATTGGGGACATCGGGGGATATTGGGGGTATTGGGGATATTGGGGGTATGGGGACGTTGGGGGCATTGGGGACATGGGGACATCAGTGGGGTATTGGGGACACTGGGGGGATATGGGGACATTGGGGACAGCGGGGACGTCACTGGGGTATCGGGGACACTGGGGGATATTGGGGGTATTGGGGACATCGGGGGATATTGGGGGTATTGGGGATATTGGGGACATTGGGGGCATTGGAGACATGGGGACATTGGGGATGTCACTGGGGTATCAGGGACATTGGGGGACATTGGGGGCATGGGGACATTGGGGACATCAGGGACGTCACTGGGGTATCGGGGACACTGGGGGGATATGGGGACATTGGGGACATCAGGGACGTCACTGGGGTATCAGGGACATTGGGGGCATCGGGGGATATTGGGGATATTGGGGATATTGGGGGTATGGGGGACATTGGGGACATCACTGGGGTATCGGGGGACACTGGGGGGATATGGGGACATTGGGGGACATTGGGGACATCGGGGGATATTGGGGGTATTGGGGATATTGGGGACATTGGGGGCATTGGAGACATGGGGACATTGGGGACGTCACTGGGGTATCAGGGACATTGGGGGACATTGGGGGCATGGGGACATTGGGGACATCAGGGACGTCACTGGGGTATTGGGGACACTGGGGGAATATGGGGACATTGGGGACAGCGGGGACGTCACTGGGGTATCAGGGACATTAGGGGATATTGGGGGTATTGGGGATATTGGGGACATTGGGGGCATTGGGGGCATGGGGACATTGGGGACATCACTGGGCTATTGGGGACACTGGGGGGATATGGGGACATTGGGGGACATTAGGGACATCGGGGGATATTGGGGGTATTGGGGATATTGGGGACATTGGGGGCATTGGGGACATGGGGACATCGGGGACATCACTGGGCTATTGGGGACACTGGGGGGATATGGGGGACATTGGGGACATCGGGGACATCACTGGGGTATCAGGGACATTGGGGGACATTGGGGGCATGGGGACATTGGGGACATCAGGGACGTCACTGGGGTAGCGGGGACACTGGGGGCATCGGGGGATATTGGGGGTATTGGGGATATTGGGACACGGGGACATCACTGGGGCATCAGGGGACATTGGGGGCACCTTGGGGACATTGGGGGATATGGGGGCACTGGGGACATTGGGGGACATTAAGGGGACATTGGGGACTATTGGGGATATTGGGGACACTGGGGAATTGGGGACATGGGGACATTGGGGACATTAGGGATATTGGGGACATCACTGGGGCACTGGGGGCATTGGGGACTTCGGGGGACATTAAGGGGACATTGGGACATCACTGGGGACCTTGGGGGCACTGGGGACATTAGGGATATTGGGAACATTGGGGACATCGGGGGCATTGGGGGACATTGGGGACTGTTGGGGACATGGGGACATCACTGAGGACACTGGGGACATTAAGGGGACATTGGAAGATTTTGGGGACATTGGGGACATCATCAGGGACACTGGGGACACCTTGGGGATGTTGGGGGACATTGGGGACATGGGGACCCCGTGGGGACCCCGTGGGGACCCCGTGGGGACCCCAGGGTTGCCATGGGGACACCGGAGAGATTTGGGGCCATGGAGGGGGGGGGGGAGATATGGGGACACCGTGGGGTGGCGTGGGGGACCTGGCGACCCCCGTGAGGACCCCGCGGGGACCCCACGGGGACAGGGGGACGCATTGGGGACACGTCGGGGACGTCCCCAAAAGCCACCTGAAGGCGCGCGCGCAGCCGGCCTCGCGCCGGTAGTCGCACTCCCACTGCAGCTCCTCCTGCAGCACCCGCAGCGTCCTGTCGGCAAACAGCCCTGGGGGGGGGGGACACGGGACACGGGGGGGGGGGGTCCGAGCCTTTGAGGGACCCGATTTTACCCTTTTTTACCCCAAAATTCCCAGCTTACCTTCCGGCAACCCCGCGGCCACCTTGAGGAGCGCCAGCAGGTTGGCGACGTCGCTGCCGATGCTGCGGGCGACGCCGGGGTACTGGGGGGGGGGCGAGAAAAAAGGGGGGGGGGTTAAAGGATCGGGGGGGTTGGGGAAACCCCAAAACCATGGGATTTGACCCCAAAAAAAAAGGGCTCACCTGCACCTTGATGGCCAGGGGGGGTGCCGTCGGGCAGCGCGGCGCGGTGAACCTGCCCGATGGAGGCGGCGGCGAACGGGCGCTCCTCGAACGCCCCCAGGCGCCCCCGCCAGCCCGGCCCCAATTCGGCCGCCAGCACCCGCTGCGGGGTCAAAGGTCAGCCCCAAAACCCGAGGGTTTGGCCCCAAAAAGGGGTTAAGGGGGGGGGGGGTTAAAGGGGCTTACGGAGGTCTGGGAGCTGGGCATGAAGTCGGCGCCCTGGCGCGCCCGCTCGAAGGCGCGGCGGAGCTGCGGGGGAAGCGCCGCCGGGTCCTGGGGGGGGACGGCAAATCCTAAAGCCCCGAGCGTGGCACCGGGACCCCAAATCCCAAATCCTAAAGTTCAACCCCGAGCACAGCAGCGAGGAGACCCCAAAGACCAAATTTCACCCCAATCGCAGCCCCACAGAGCCAGAAATCCCAAATCCCAAAGCCCACCCCAATCGTGGCACCAAAGGAGACCCCAAATCCCAAATCCCGCCCTGAGCGTGGCACCGAGACCCCAAATCCCAAATCCTAAAGTTCAACCCCAAGCACAGCTCCAAGGAGACCCCAAAGGCCAAAGCCCGCCCAAAGCCCGCCCCGATCGCAGCCCCACAGAGCCAGAAATCCCAATTCCTAAAGCCCATCCCAATCGTGGAACCACAGAGACCCCAAATCCCAAATCCCACCCCAAGCACAGCCCCACAGAGCCAGAAACCCCAAATCCCAAAGCCCAAATCCCACCCCGAGCACAGCAGCGAGGAGACCCCAAAGACCAAATTCCCACCCCAATCGCAGCCCCACAGAGCCAGAAATCCCAAATCCCAAAGCCCACCCTAATCACGGCACCAAGGAGACCCCAAATCCCAAATCCTAAATCCCACCCTGATCACAAAATCAAGGAGACCCCCAAACCCCGTAACACCCCCTCAAACCCCCCCAGACCTCCCCAAGACCCCATATAAGGTCCCCAGCCCCCCCCCCCCAGCCCCAAATACCCCCCCTCCATATAGGATCCCCTATAGGGTCCTTATAGGGCCGACATTGGATGTTCAACCGAGCCCCTTAAATCCCCCCAGCCTCACCCCAACCCCCCCCAATCTCCCTCCCCAGCCCCCATATAGGGTCCCCAGCCCCCCCCCCCGACCCCAAATAGCCCCCCCCCTTATAGGATCCCCTATAGGGTCCTTATAGGGCCGACCTTGGATGCTCAACCGAGCCCCTTAAATCCCCCCAGCCTCACCCCAAACCCCCCCAATCTCCCTCCCCAGCCCCCCATATAGGGTCCCCAGCCCCCCCCCCGACCCCAAACAGCCCCCCCCCCATATAGGATCCCCTATAGGATCCTTATAGGGCCGACCTTGAATGCTCACTGAGCCCCCCCAAACCTCCACCAACCCCCCCCAGCTCCCCCCCCAGACCCCATACGGGTTCCCCAACCCCCCCTCCAGCCCCCCCCGACCCCAAATAGCCCCCCCGATATAGAATCCCCTATAGGGTCCTTATAGGGCCGACCTTCGATGCTCACTGAGCCCCCCCAAACCCCATAACACCCCCCCAACCCCCCCCCAATCTCCCTCCCCAGCCCCCATATAGGGTCCCCAGCCCCCCCCCCCCGACCCCAAATAACCCCCCCTATATAGGATCCCCTATAGGGTCCTTATAGGGCCGACCTTGGATGCTCAGGGCCTGCCCCACTTTCAGCGCCGCTCCCCGCAGGCGGCACAGGGCGGCCGCCAGGCGCTGGGCGCTGGCCTCCGACAGGGGGGGGGCTGCGGGGACAGAGCCCCAGTGACCCCCCCGCCCCAAAAAACGACCCCCCCAGTGATCTCCCCACCCCAAATAACCCCCCCGCCCCAAATAACCCCCCCAGTGACCCCCCCCCGGCCCCAATAAACCCCCCCCACCCCAAATAACCCCCCAATAACCCCCCCACCCCCAATTATGCCCCCACCCCAAAATGACCCCCCCATAACCCCCCCATCCCAAATAACCCCCCAATGACCCCCCCGCCCCCAATAACCCCCCCACCCCAAATAACCCCCCTCAAGTAACCCCCCCACCCCAAAATGACCCCCCCAGTGACCCCCCCACCCCCAATAACCCCCCGATCCTAGATACCCCCCCAATAACCCCCCCCGCCCCAAATAACCCCCCGACCCCAAATGCCCCCCGACCCTAAATAACCCCCCTGACCCTAAATAACCCCTTGACCCTAAATAACCCCTTGACCCTAAGTGCCCCCCGACCCTAAATGCCCCCCGACCCCCAAATAACTCCTTGACCCTAAATCCCCGCCCGGCCCTAAATAATCCCCGATCCTAAACAACCCCCCCGACCCCAAATGCCCCCTGACCCTAAATAACCCCCCCGACCCCATAATGCCCCCCCGACCCTAAAAAAAAACCCTGACCCCAAATGCCCCGACCCCAAATCCCCCCCGACCCTAAATAACCCCCCGACCCAAAATGCCCCCCAACCCCAAATGACCCCCCTGACCCTAAATCCCCCCCCGACCCTAAATAACCCCCCTGACCCTATATGCCCCCCCAACCCCAAATCCCCCCCGACCCTAAATCCTTCCACGACCCCAAAAAAACCCCTGACCCTAAATAACCCCTTAACCCTAAATAACCCCGACCATAAACGCCCCCCCAAATGCCCCCCTGACCCTAAATAACCCCCCTGACCCTAAATACCCCCCCGACCCTAAATAACCCCCTGGCCCTAAATCCCTCCCTGACCCCAAATGCCCCCCCCCGACCCTAAATAACCCCCCGGCCTCAAATGCTCCCCTGACCCTAAATAACTCCTTGACTCTAAATCCCCCCCCAATCCCAAATGCCCCCCCGACCCCCAAAAAAACCCTGACCCTAAATAACCCCTTAACCCTAAATAACCCCCGACCCTAAATGCCCCCCCCAAATGCCCCCCTGACCCTAAATCCCCCCTAACCCCAAATCCCTCCTGACCCTAAATAACCCCCTGACCGTAAAGCCCCCTGACCCTAATACTCCCCTGACCCTAAATAACCCCCCTGACCTTAAATAAACCCCTGACCTTAAATAACCCCCCTGACCCTAAAAAACCCCTTGACCCTAAATCCCCCCCTGACCCCAAATGCCCCCCCAACCCTAAAAAACCCCCTGACCCCAAATGCCCCCCCGACCCCAAATCCCTCCCCCCAACCCTAAATAACCTCCCTGACTCCAAATGCCCCCCAACCCTAAATACCCCCCCGACCCTAAATAACCCCTTGACCCTAAATCCCCCCCAACCCTAAAAAAACCCTGGCCCTAAATAACTCCTTGACACCAAATCCCCCCGACCCCAAATCCCCCCCAACCCCAAATCCCCCCCGAGCCTAAAAAAAAAACCCTGACCCTAAATAACCCCTTAACCCTAAATGCCCCCCCCGACCCCAAATGCTCCCCAACCCTAAATACCCCCCCACCCCTAAATAACCCCCTGACCCCAAATGCCCCCCTGACCCTAAATAACCCCTTGACCCTAAGTCCCCCTCCTGACCCTAAATGCCCCCCCGACCCTAAAAAAAAAACCCTGACCCTAAATAATCCCTTAACCCTAAATAACCCCCTGACCCCAAATCCCCCCCCCCGACCCCAAATGCCGCCCCCAACCCCAAATAACTCCTTGACCCTAAATCCCCCCTGGCCCTAAATAACCCCCGACCCTAAACAACCCCCCCGACCCCAAATGCCCCCCCCGACCCTAAATAACCCCCTGACCCTAAATGCCCCCCCCGACCCTAAATAACCCCCCCGACCCTAAATAACCCCCCCGACCCCAAAATCCCCCCCCCCGCACTCACCGTGGGGGGGGGGCGCCCCCCCCCCGCAGCACCGAGCCCAGCGCCTCCAGCCCCAGCCCCGCGGCCACACCTGGGGGGGGGAAAGGGGGGGGCACACAAGTTTTTGGGGTCCCCCCCCCCTTTTTAGGGTCCCCCCCCCTTTTTAGGGTCCCCCTCCCCATTTTGGGACCCCCCCCATTTTAGGACGCCCCCCCCCTTTATGGGGTCCCCCTTTTTGGGATTCTCCCCCCCCTTTTTAGGATCCCCCCCCCCATTTTGTGCCCCCCCCCTTTTTTAGGATCACCCCCCCTTTTTGTGCCCCCCCCCCATTTTTAGGGTTTCCCCTCCCCCTTTTTAGGACCCCCCCCAATTTTTAGGACCCCCCCCGATTTTGGGACCCCCCCCATTTTTTGGGGTCTCCCCCTGATTTTTAGGACCCCCCCCCCCTTTTTGGGGATTCCCCCCCCCTTTTTAGGGCCCCATCCCCCTGGCACCCCCCCCGTGGTCCCCCCCCCATTTTTAGGACCCCCCCCCTTTTTAGGATCCCCCCCCTTTTTGGGGTGCCCCCCCCTTTTAGGGAAACCCCCCCCTTTTCAGACCCCCCCCCCCGGTTTTTGGGACCCCCCCCCGATTTTTAGGATCCCCCAATTTTTTTTGGGACCCCCCCGGATTTTTAGGACCCCCCCCAATTTTTAGGACCCCCCCTTTTTTAGGGTCCCATCCCCCAGTGCCCCCCCCCCTCCTTGCTTCCCCCCTCCTTTTTGGGACCCCCCCAGGTTTTTGGGACCCCCCCCTGATTTTTAGGCCCCCTCCCCTTTTTTTAGGCCCCCCCCCATTTTTGGGACCCCCCCCATTTTTGGAGTGCCCCCCCCTTTCAGGGATTCCCCCCCCCCTTTTCAGACCCCTCCCCGGTTTTTGGGACCCCCCCCCTGATTTTTAGGATCCCCCAATTATTTTGGGGCCCCCCCTGATTTTTAGCCCCCCCCCAATTTTTTTAGGACCCCCCCCATTTTTGGGACCTCCCCCAGGTTTTTGGGACCCCCCCCTGATTTTAGGCCCCCCCCCCATTTTTTTAGGACCCCCCCCCTTTTTGGGGTCCCACCCCTTTTTAGCCCCCCCCTGATTTTTAGGACCCCCCCCCCCCTTTTTCGGACCTCCCCCCAGGCTTTTGGGACCCCCCCCCTGATTTTTAGGAACCCCCAATTTTTTTTGGGACGCCCCCCGGGTTTTTAGGACCCCCCCCCTTTTTTTAGGCCCCCCCCCATTTTTAGGACCCCCCCCCCCTTTTGGGCCCCCCCCCGTACCCCCCATGGCCGCCAGCCGGCCCAGGCGGGAGCTGGGCACGCGGCTCTGCCGGGACAGCGCCTGGGGGGGGGGGAGGGGGGGGGGGGGTCACACCGGGGGGGGGGTCCCGGTGCCCCCCCCCGCCCCTCCCCCACCCCCTCTGCCCCTCCCCCTCCTCCATTCTCCCTCCCCTCCCCCCTCCCCTCCCCATTTTCCCTGCCCCTCCCCCCTCCTCAATGCCCCTCCCCCCCACCTCTTGCCCCCTCCCCCCCAAATTGCCCCTCCCCCTCTGCCCAGCCCCTCCCCCTCTGCCCCTCCCCCATCCCCATGCCCCTCCCCCACCACCCCTTGCCCCTCCCCCTCGCCCCTCCCCCCTCCCAAATTGCCCCTCCCCCCTCGTCTTAGCCCCTCCCCCACCCCCTACCCATCCCCCACTCCCCCGCCCCTCCCCCTCCTCCCTTTCCCCTCCCCTCTGCCCCTCCCCATTTCCCCCCTCCCCCCTTCCTAATTGCCCCTCCCCCACCCCCCTTGCCCCTCCCCCTCCCATTGCCCCTCCCCCACCCCTTGCCCTCCCCCCATGCCCCACCCCCTTCCCCATTGCCCCTCCCCCACCACCCTTGCCCCTCCCCCTCTGCCCCTCCCCCCACCCTTTGCCCCTCCCCCTCCCCATTTCACCTCCCCCTCCCCCCTCCTCCATGCCCCTCCCCCCCATTGCCCCTCCCCCCATGTCCCCCACCCCCCATGCCCCTCCCCCACCCTGCCCCTCCCCATCCCTATTGCCCCCCCCCCTCCTCCATGCCCCTCCCCCCCCCTCCTCCCTAATTTCCCTCCCCCCCTCCCCCTTTGCCCCTCCCCCCTTTGCCCCTCCCCCACCCCCTCCCCCTGCCCCTCCCCCCCCCGTTACCATCCCCCGGGGGGGTTCCTCCTCCTCCCCCCCCTCCCCCCCCGGTGCAGCCCGGAGGGTCCCGGCCCGGTGCAGCCCCCTCAGGGTCAGGGTCACGGGGGGGGGCCTGGGGGGGTCAAAGGTCAAAGGTCACCGCTGGGGGAGGGGCAAAGAGGCCGGGGGGGAGGGGCACGGGGCTGGGGGAGGGGAATGGGGGGGGGGGGGGGGTGAGGGCTCTGGGGGGGGTCGCTGAGGGTCCAAGGGGGGGGTCAGGGGTCAAAGGGAGGGGTCAGGGGTCAAAGGGCGTGACCCCGGGGGGTCAAAGGGCACGGCCCCCCTCCCCCCCCCTCCAGCCCCGCTCACCGCTCTCCGCGCCATCGCGCCGCTTCCGGGTCTGAAGCCCCGCCCCTGGCGCTCTCGGCCAATGGGGAACGGGCGGCGGCGGCCAATGGGGAGGGAGGAGGATGAGGAGGCCCCGCCCCCTGGGAGGGCGTGGCGCATGCGCGGGAGGGGCGGGGCAGGGCCCAGGCGCCCGCCCCATAGCGCCCCCATAGCCGCCCCATAGCACCCTATGGCCCCCCCCATAGTGCCCCATAGCACCCCCATAGCACCCATGGCGCCCCATAGCCACCCCATAGCGCCCCATGGCCACCCCCATAGTGCCCCATAGCACCCCATAGCGCCCATGGCGCCCCATAGCCACCCCATAGCGCCCCATGGCCCCCCATAGCACCCACCCCATAGCACCCTATGGCACCCCATAGCACCCTATGGCGCCCCATAGCGCCCCACAGCACCCTATGGCCCCCCCCAAGACCCTCCCATAGTGCCCTATGGCACCCCATAGCACCCATGGTGCCCCATAGCCACCCCATAGCACCCCCATAGTGCCCCATAGCCCCCCATGGCCCCCACCCTATAGTGCCCAATGGCACCCCATTGCGCCCTATGGCACCCATAGAGCCCCATGGCCCCCCCATAGCACCCTGTGGCCCCCCCATGGCTGCCCCATAGTGCCCTATGCCCCCCCCAGCACCCCATAGCTGCCCCCTAGAGCCTATAGCCCCCCCCCATAGCACCCCATACCACCCCACAGTGGCCCCATAGCACCCACCCCATAGCACCCCACAGCCACCCCACAGTGCCCCATAGTACCCCATGGTGCCCCATAGCCACCCCATAGCACCCCATAGAGCCCTATAGCCCCCCCATAGCACCCTGCAGCACCCCATGGCACCCTATACCACCCCATAGCGCCCTATAGCATCCCATGGCCGCCCCATAGCACCCTATGGCACCCCACAGCACCCACCCCATAGCACCCTATAGCACCCCACGACCCCCCTATAGCATCCCATAGCCACCCCATAGCGCCCTATGGCACCCCATAGCACCCCACAGCCCCCCCCCCCCCCATCCCTGCCACCCCACAATTCGCACCCACCCCAAACCCCCCCCCAAAACAACGACACCGGGCTCAGACCCCCAAAACCCCTTTTATTACCCCAGCCCCATACAAAAACAGGGGGCAGGGCAGGGGGGGACACCCCAAAACCCCCCCACACCCCAAACCCCCCCCAATGACCCCAAATCCCCCCCATAGACCCCAAATATCCCCCCCCACCCCAAACATTCCCCCGACCCCAAATCCCTCTGACCCCAAATCCCCCCCATAAACCCCCAAATCCCCCCCAAAGACCCCAAATCCCCCCCTCAAACCCCCAAATCCCAACCCCAAATCCCCCCACAGCCCCCCAAAATGCCCCCACGACCCCCAAAAATCCTTTTGTGACCCCAAAACCCCCCCGACCCCATAAAAAACCCCTCACCCTAAACCCAACCCCCCCTAATCCCCTTCATTTTTGGGGGTACAGCAGCACCGCCCGGCCGCACAACCCCTCCTCCAGCCCCCCGGGGGGCACCACGTAGCCCCCCCCTTGCCCCCCCGTGCCCCCTGACCCCAATTTGGGGTCCCCCTCGCTTTTGGGGTCGCCCCCCAGGCGTCGGGGGCTGAGTTCCCGGAGCTGCTCGTTGCTGTCCCGTAGGAGCTCGTAGGGCCAGAGCTGGCAGCGGGGGCTCTTCCCCTGCTGCGCCACCACCAGCGCCCCCCCCACGGCACCCCAAAACTCGGGGGGGACGCCCCCAAAAGCCTCCCCCCCCCCAGAAACCCCAAAAGCCAAGGGGGCGCCCCCCGATGGCCCTAAAAGCCCCGGGGGGGATTGGGGGTGCTCCCGGGTTTTGGGGTTCTCCCACATTTTGGGGTCCTCCCAGATTTTGGGGTCTTCCCGGACCTTGGGGGACCCCCAAATTTTGGGGTTTCCCTCAGATTTTGGGGTCCCTTCAGATTTTGGGGTTCCCCAAGAACTTGGGGGGCCCCCAGATTTTGGGGTCCTCCCAAGTTTGGGGTCCTCCCAGATTTTGGGGCCTGGGGGTGTGTTGGGGGGTGTTTCACCCCCCCCTTGCCCCATTCCAGGCAGGCGGCGAGGGCTGAGCCCCACGCGCTGTGCCCCCCCCGGGCAGGGGGGGGGCCCGGTGATGGTGTCAGTGACGATGGGTGAGTGTCCTAAAACCCTAAAAAAAAAAACAAGGGCGGGGGGAGCTCCAAAACCCTGCAAAACCACCCCAGAAAAAAAAAAACAAAACCCTACGGGATCCGCGGGGGGTGGGCGCGGAGAATAAATCGTGAATTTTACTAATTTGACTCATTTTTGTTCCTTTTTGGCACGCTCCTGCTGGCAGCGACGTCGGAGTGGATCCAGTTCTTCAAGGAAGCGGGGATCCCCCCCGGCCCCGCCGTCAACTACGCCGTGATGTTCGTCGATAACAGGTGGGGAGAGCCCCCAAATCCGTCGTTTTTTACCTGAAAATGCACAAGGAAGAGCAAAACCCAGCAGCTTGGCCCATTTTCTGCTCGTTTTGTTAATTAATCTGGGCTGAGCTTTGTTTTTGTTCTCTCCCATGCCTCTAAACTCCTCTTTTTGACCCAAAACTTTGGGAGGAAGAGCAAAACCCAACAGCCCATCCATTTTTTCTCTTGTTTCATTATTTTTGTTAATTAACCTGGGCCAAGCTTCGTTTTCATTATCGACACTGGCCTCCACACTCCTCTTTTTGACCCAAAACTGGGCGAGGAAGAGCAAAACCCAGCAGCCTGCCCCATTTTCTGCTCATTTTGATAATTAATCTGGGCCAAACTTCATTTTTGTTACCTTCTGTGACTCTAAACTCCTCTTTTTCACCCAAAACTGTGCAAGGAAGAGCAGAACCCGACAGTATCTCCAATTTTCCTCTCGTTTCATTATTTTTTTTTTTTTTAAATTAATCCGGGTTGAGCTTTGTTATTGGCACCGCCGCGTTGTGTCGTAGCTCCTGCTGGATTAATCCTGGCCTTAATTAGGCTCGCTGGGGTTTAATTAAGCTTGTAATTAGGGGGGAGAGGGATTATCCCAAACCTCCAGCCCCGTTGGGAGCCGATTCCTTCCCGATGTCCCCGCAGGATCCAGAAGAACATGCTGCTGGACCTCAACAAGGAGATCATGAACGAGCTGGGCATCACCATCGTGGGGGACATCATCGCCATCCTCAAGCACGCCAAAGTCGTTTACAGGCAGGTACGAGCCTCCCCGACCAGTCCGGGACTGGGACGAACCGGTTTTTGGACTGGGAAGGGTGGGTTGGGGGGATTTTAGGGGTGCTGATGGAGCTTGCACCCCGTAGGAGATGTGCAAGGCGGCCACCGAGGCGCTGAGCCCCCCGAGCGCGCCGGCGGAGCTGCGCCGCAACGCCAGCAGCGGTGAGTTCGGGCTCAACAACCCCTAAAATCCCCGTTTTTGAAGAAAAAAATCCCTTTGAGGAGCTTTAATTCACGGTGGCCCCCCCCGGCTCTGCTTCCAGCCGCCTCCCGCATGATCGCCAACAGCTTGAGCCGGGACTCGCCGCCCGCCACCCCCCGCCCGCCGGCCCGATGCCTCCAAAATCTCCGTCACCGTCTCCAACAAGCTGGCGGCAAAGAGCGCGGGTAGGGAGGAAGAGCACGGGCGAGGAGGAAGAGGGTGGGCAGGGAGGAAGAGCGTTGAGTACAGAGGGAGCGCTCCTACGGCCACCCCGGGGGACTTTTTGCCCCAAATCACGCCTCTTCCAAAATCTGTGGGGGTTTAGGAGGTGTTTTCCCCCCCCCCCGGGTGCTCTTTTGGGGCTAATTGTTGCTGTTTTAGCCACCGGTCTGAGCTTCTCCCTGCTTTTTCCCCCTCCTGAGGTCTGCGTGAGGCGGAAACCGGGAGCCCCGCGCCGGTGCAGGCCAAGCGGCGCCGCGTGACGGCGGAGATGGAGGGCAAATACGTGATCACCATGCCCAAGGGCACCACGCCGCGCACCAAGAAGATCCTGGAGCAGCAGGCGGCCAAAGGTACCAACCCCACAGCCTCTCGGTACCCCCACGGGGACGTTTTGGGGCCCCAAAAACCCGGGGGATGAGCCCCGCGTCCTTCGTTCCACGGCGATCCCAAGCTGTTAAAAATCTCGTCTCAATTACGTGATTTTATAAACACAGCGAGTTGCTGCAACCCGTAAAGTTGGCTTTTATTTCTCTAAAAACCATATTTATAAATTTAAAAAGGGAAAACAGGCACCAGGAGGAGCAGAAAGCACTCTTGGAGCACTTATTTAATGGGATTTCTGCGGTGTTTTCACGTGCACTGGCGGTGCCTCCCCATCCTCTTCCACTTTCCCCCCTAAAGTTCTCAAAACTGTGTTTTCTCCCTCAAAAAAAAACCCACCAGGTCTGCAGAGGACATCGGTTTTCGACCGCCTGGGAGCTGAAACAAAAGCAGACACAGCAGCTGGCAAGGTGAGTGCAGCAGGGATGCATTTTGGGGGAAAACCTTGAGGAAAAAGCCCAAACTGGAAATGCTCTGGAGGAAATTTGGGGGATTCTTCGGTGGTCCCGGGTGTCGTAGAATTTAGGTTGGAAAAACCTTCAGGATCGTGGAGCCCGACCACCAAAATGATGATTCTCTTTCCGTGCCTCGATTTTCACCCTTCAATTTGGGACGCAGTAGGGTTTTTTGGTGGTCTGGAAGCTGGAAAAAATAGAGAATTTTATTTTATTGGCTGTTTGTTGGTGATTTTCACCCCGAAACGCGTGGGGGGGGTTCCTTCGTTGTTGCACAAACAGGGTGAAGGCAAACCCAGCACCCAAAATGGGGGTGGGGGGACCCAAACTTTGCTCTAACACCCCCCCTGTCCCCCCCCCCAGCCCACAGGGGTGTTCAGCAGGCTGGGCGACACGCCGGCCGGCGACAAGAACGCGGAGAGCGACGACGACGAAGGCTCCGTCCTGCCCTACGCCGGCGTCCTCAAGAAACCCCCCAAGGACGCCCCCGAAACGGGGAAAATCATCAAAGCCAAAGCCCAAACCTCGGAGCCCCCCCGGCGCCGCGCCGGGGGCAAAGCGCAGCCCCCCCAAAGCAGCCTGGAAGCTCAGGACAGCAGCGTCAGCAGCAGCCGGAGCAAAAACCAGCCCGAATTTCGGGTGACCATCAAGAGGACTTGGGGCAGCGCCAAGGTGAGCAGCAGCAGCGACGCCCTCAGCGCCCGCATGGACGACGCCGGCGCCGTCAGCGTCTTCCAGAGACTGGGGAAGAAAGCGGACTGATGCCCGCCGCTGCGCTCCACATGGCCAAAACCTGGGCGTTTCGTCCTTGTTTTGCCCAAAATTTGGGTTATTTTACAGTTGCGTTCGAGTTCTGGGCTTACCTTCACGGCTTTGTTGAAAATCCAGGTTTATTTTCATGGTTTTGTTCAAATTCCGGGCTTATCTTTGTGGTTTCTTGTGAAATCTGGATTTATTTTAATGGTTTTGTTCAAATTCTGGGCTTATCTTCACGTTTTTTTTTTTTTTTTTTTTTGAAATCTGGATTTATTTTTGTGGTTTCGTTCAAATTCTGGGCTTTTCCATCCCAATTTTGTTTGAAATCCAGATTTATTTTAACAGTTTTGTTCAAATTCTGGGCTTAACTTTATAGTTTTGTTTGAAATCCAGGTTTATTTTCATGGTTTTATTCAAATTCTGGGCTTTCCAATCCCACTTTTCTTCAAAATCTAGGCTTATCTTCACGGTTTTCTTCAAATCTGGGCTTTTCATCCCAGTTTTGTTCAAAATCTGGGTTTCTTTTCACAGTTTTGTTGGAAATCCAGGCTTATACTCACGGTTTTCTTCAGATTTTGGCTTATTTTCATGTTTGTCTAATTCTGGGCTTCTCCTCCTGGTTGTGTTCAAATCCTGGTCTTATCTTCCTGATTTTGTTCAAAATCCGGCCTTCTCATCCCAGTTTTGTTCAAAATCTGGACTTACCTTCCCAATTCTGTTCAAAATCCACGTTTCTCCTGGTTTCCCCATCTCTTCCCCACTTACCACATTGATGAGG
The DNA here is from genome assembly GCA_951411735.1 of Somateria mollissima. Lineage (NCBI taxonomy): Eukaryota > Metazoa > Chordata > Aves > Anseriformes > Anatidae > Somateria > Somateria mollissima. The sequence goes on along the minus strand of CATOCB010000278.1, from coordinate 212,404 downwards.
GGGAAAAATTATTTAAAAAAAAGACTTTCCTGCACTCGCTGCACTTAAAGTTTTTCCTTTCTATTTTCTTCCTTTTTCCTTTTTTCCTTTTTTTTTTATTTTTCCTTATCTTTTTCCTATTTTTTCTATTTTGCTATTTATTTTTTCTCCCCTGCAGGTTCATTCTTATATCTAAGACCCGGAGCAGATTTCACAGAGCCGGGATGCTTTTTTGGAGCAGCCCACCAAAAAAGCAAAATCTCCCAAAAACGGCTCACGGTTGCCACGCGCGCTGCTTGTGGGCCCCGAAAATTGCCAATTTTTACACCTAAAATGGGGATTGCTGCCAGCCCGTCCCCAAAACGGGCATCGGGGACTTTGCCCAAATGCCAGGTTTGTCCCCAAATCAGCTCTCTGTGGGTGTTGACTTTGGGTTGAAACCAGGAGGTTTAGGGTCTCGCCAAGCATCCCTCCTGCTCTGCTTCCCAAATTTCCCTATTTTTCCCATTTCACGCCTGGGGAGAAGCTCTTTTTTTTTTTTTTTTTTTTTTGCCAGTTTGGTTGCGTTTGCTGTGGGTTTCTTGCATCACCTCTAACTTTGGGTTTTGTTGGTTTTTTTGAGGCATATTTTGTGAGTTTTGGAGCTTTTTTGTTTATTTGTGTTTTTTTTTTTGGGGGGAGTGGGTTACGATGTGGTCTCACAACACCCCTTTTTGGCATTTTTTTGGCGTGCAGTGTGCCCAGCCCTTCACAGGGGGCCACTCGCTGCGGTTTTAACCCTGGGGGGCACCCAAAAAAAAAGGTGGAAAAAGGCATTTTGGCCATTTTCCACCATCTGCCCCACAGCGGGTGGGAGATGCGGCAGGTTTGGGGGTTTCCTTGCGTTTCTGGAGGGGAGCGGCCCCGAGCTGTGCAAATAAAGGCGTTTTTTGGATTTTTGACCGTCTTTAGTGGTTCTTCCGTTAAAAGCAGGGTGCCTCAGGGCAGCTCGGGGGCAGCTTTTTGCCCCAAATTTGCTTTTTCTCCCCTCTTTCTCCCACTATACAGCTCCGTGAGGTTGGGGGATATGCAAATATATGCAAATGAAGCTCCCTGAAGTGGGCGTGGCCTTGACTCACAGAAAGTTGACTCCACAATCAGTAAGATCATAAATTAGAGATGTTTTTTCAGCACTGGGCAGCACAGGGGGTGGTCCCACCCAAGTCGTTTACCCCTAATGTGGCAAATTGCTTTGGTTATACCCAGTAAATATTTACATATGCATGAGGTTTCCCAGGATGCCTATACATATTCATAACCTGTCCCCACTTCGTATTCAAATTAGCTCCAAGAAGTCATTTCCATCAACTCCCCTCTGCGCTTGCGTGGTGCCTTCTGCTGGTGGGCACTGATGAAGTAAGATGTCTTCAAAATCCGGGTTTATTTTAATGGTTTCCTTCAAATTCTGGGCTGATCTTCACAGTTTTGTTCAAAATCTGGGCTTATCTTCACGGTTTTCTTCAAATCTGGGCTTTCCATCCCAGATTTCCTCGAAATCCAGGTTTATTTTACAGTTTCGTTCAAGTTCTGCGCTTATCTTCACGGTTTTGTTTGAAATCTGGATTTATTTTCATGGTTTCATTCAAACTCTGGGCTTTCCATCCCAATTTTGTGCGAAATCTGGGTTTATTTTACAGTTTTATTCAAAATCTGGGCTTATCTTCATGGTTTTGTTTGAAACCTGGTCTTATCTTCATGATTTTATTCAAATTCTGGGCTTTCCATCCCAATTTTGTTCGAACTCTGGGTTTCATGTTTTCATTTTCATGTTTTTTCTCAAGTTCTGGGCTTGTCTTCACGGTTTTGTTCAAAATCCGGGCGTTCCATCCCAGTTTTATTTGAAATCCAGGCTTATATTCACAGTTCTGTACAAAATCTGGGCTTTCCATCCCATTTTTTTTTCAAAATCCAGGTTTATTTTACAGTTTTATTCAAATTCTGGGCTTATCTTCCCGGTTTTCTTCAAATCTGGGCTTTCCACCCCAGTTTTGTTCGAAATCTGGGTTTCTTTTCACAGTTTTATTGGAAGTCCAGGCTTACATTCATGGTTTTCTTCATATTTTGGTCTTATTTTCACGTTTTTCTTCTAATTCTGGGCTTCTCCTCCTGGTTGTGCTCAAATCCTGGTCTTACTTTCCCGATTTTGTTCAAAACCCGGGCTTCTCATCCCAGTTTTGTTCAAATTCTGGGTTTATCTTCCTGGTTTTGTTCAAAATCCGGGTTTATTCTCATGATTTTGCTCAAAATCTGGATTTATTTTCCCAATTTCGTTCAAAATCCACATTTCTCCTGGTTTCCTTCTCTCTTCCCCACTCACCACATTGATGAGGGGCAAAATTATTTAAAAAATAAAAGCATTCCCTGCACTCGCTGCACTTAATTTTTCCTTTTTTATTTTTTTTCCCCTTTTCCCTTCAGCCTCGCCACAGGGACGTGGTGGCCCGGCGAGGGGACTGCGCATGCGCGCTGCCCGCAGCGCAGCCCCTCCCCTCTGCCCCCTGGCCGTGCGCATGCGCGGGCGGGGCGGCGGCGCGGCGCATGCGCAGTGCGCGCCGCGGGGAGGCTCGCGGGGTCCTTCCCTCACCGTCCCCCTCGCCCCCTCCCCTCCCCGGCCGTCTCCGCTTCCTGCGTGCGTGGGCCCGCGGCGGGCGGGGTTTCCGGGAGCGCCGCCGCCGTCCGCGCGGATTAAGCGCCGCAGGAGCCTCCCCGCCGCCGCCACCGGGATGAGCGGCAGCCGACGGCCGGTTTTACGGCGTCCATGACAGGTGAGGAGCCGGCCCCGCGTTCCCCGGGCTCTCCGCGGCCCCCCCCCGCGCGGCGCAATGGACTCGCCCGCCCCCCGCTGGGCGCTGTGGGGACCGTACCATGCGCTGCGCGCCCAGAGGGGGGGCGCGGCGGCGTCCCCCCGCGCCGCGTAGTAGACCCGTCCGCTCGCTGAGAGGGGGGAGCTGCCCTGCGGACCGTACCATCCGCGGCCCTCCCGGAGGAGGGGTTCGGCGGCGTCCCCCGCGCTGCACTTTGGACCCGTCCGCTCGCTGATTTGGTTGCCCTGCGGACCGTACCATTCTCGGCAAGGATGGGGGAGGAGAGGAGGGGAGCGCGTTCTCCCCCCGCCTCCATCTTGCGCCCGCCCGCCTCAGAGCGGGGGGGGGATGAGGCGCGGAGCGAACCACTCGCCTCTACGGGGGGGTTGAGGGGGGGGAGGCGGTTTTGGGGGGATTTCTTGAATTTTGGGGTGCGCCTGAGAGCGGGGAGGGGGTTAGCAGTGAGGGGGGGGTTGTTTTGGGGGGTTGTGGCGTTGTGGGGGGGGCTGTGGTGTGTGTGGGGCGAGTTAGAGGGGCATGGAGTTGAGGGGAGCTTTTTGGGGGAGTTTTGGGGGGTTTTGAGTTTTTTTGGGGGTTATGAGGGAAAAATGGGGGCCTAGGGGCTGGGGGGGGGACCCTGCTGTGGTGCTGAGGGGTTTTGGGGGGGCTCTAGGCTGGGAGAGGGGCATTTGGGGGCTGTTTGGGGCCCCAACATCCCCCACCCCTGAAAAAATAATAAACCACCCCCAAAAAAATAATCACCCCAAAATGCTGAACCCCCAAAACCCCCTTTTGTACCCCAAAATCTCATCCAACCCGCACGATACTCCCTTAGGTTGCCCTGAGGCCGGGAGCCTCCGTGCCAGCCCCCCCGTGAGGTGCCACCGCTCGGGGTTTGGTTTTTGAGCGCTGAAAAACCCGATTTGGGGTCTTTTTGGGGTTGGGGTTTGTTGTTAACTCCCTTTGCCGTACAGGGCTCGGGATCCCGCAGGCGAACGGTGGAGGAAAGCCGAGTCCTGAACCTAAAAGCGATGCTCAGGGCTCGAGGAGGCGCTTACACACCGCTGCAGGAGCAGGTTGGGATGCTGAGGGCTTGAAATGGGTGAAAAAAGTGACATTTTGGGCCAACGAGATGGCTTTGGTGTCCCCTTGGCACTGTCAGGGGACAACTCCTTGCTTGGGGGCTCTGCCTCGCATGGGCTCAGAGCCTCACCTGCACCACGACCCCACTGGAGCACCGGTCCCGAGCAATTAACGGCTTTTCCTCGGTAATTAGAGGCTTTTCCTCATCAGAACGGTGCCAAACGAGACCCTAACGGCTCGCCCCGATGCCCAATTTCTGCTCAACCCCACACCAAGCGGCCCCGATGCCTCTTTTGGGAGCTGGTCTGAGCCTGCAGCACTCAATGAATAAACCACAGTCGATAAACCATCGGTTGGACGGCGTGAAGGAGCAGGATTTTAACCAAAAACCAGCAATAAAAGCGGCTCCTTCGAGGTTTTTAACCCGGGAAACGCATCCCAGGACGGATCCCTGCCCTCCCCAGCGAGGCACGGGGGAGATCTGCAGAGAATGAGGCACAAGATCGTGGCCTGTGGTGGGAAAACCCTTTTATCACAGGCTCTGGCATCCTGGCGGGCCAAAAAAGTGGCAGTTTGGGTGAATTTGTGGAGGAGGAATGAATTTGAACAGCAGGAGGAGGGGGTTGGACGCCAGGCGACCCCTTGGCATCGCTCCTGTTCCGTGAAGCCGAGGCAGCGAGGGGGAGATGAAGGCACCCCAAATCGAACACCAAACGCCCAGGAGGAGTAACAAAATCGCCGTTTCCCTCCCCAATTTGACCCGAATGAAGAAACCCCGCTGTGCCGCAACCCGAAAATCAATAGTGGGGGCCCTGCCAGGCAGACTTTACCCCTTTTGGGGTGAGAGCAGCTCCCGATCTGTCCTCAGCGCCGATTTTCCTACCGAGCGTCGCTGCGAGCTCTGGGCTTCGAGGTTTTGGAGCTTTATCCTCAGCTGCCGGAGGAGAAACCGCGGTCGTTTTGGGGTTAAATGAGCCTGAAACGGCTTCAGGTTAGCGCTCGGGGAGCCAGCGGCAGGATTTTGGTGCGGACGGCTCCGGTGGGACGCCGCCGACGCCGGCTTTTAAATAATTCTGGGTGGTTTTACCCTAAATCCAGCGCCGATTTCTCAGCATGTCCCTTTCTCTAGAGGCCATGCGACGCTTTTCGAACCTCCCCCTCCTACCAGAGGCATATTTTGGGGGATAAAACTGGGATTTGGGGGCTGATCTGGAGCAGGGAGAAGTCCTGCAGTCTCCAAACCTCTGCAGCACCGTCCCGTCGCACCGTTTTTCCCCCCCCCGGGGCCGGGTTTTGGGGCCGGGGTTAATCCCGGCGGGTGACTCCGATTAAATTTTGCTCGAGCCGTTTATTTCACGCAAATCCCCGCTTCTTACCCCAAAGCTCTCGGCCGTCCACGATGGCAGCCTCGCGGCCAGGTAGGGGTCGCCGACCGCCGCTCATTTTCTGCTGGGATTTGGTGTAAAAAAACCTCGGGTAGGGGGGTTAAATCGATGAATAACCGTGACTTCGTCCTCAGGCATCGCCCCCACGCGATCTCCAGCTCCTCTTTTGGGCTCAAAAGAGTGGAAAAGGAGATTTTCTGCTCGCCCCAAGCCCTGATAACTCTCTCCTTCTCCCCCAGGTCGCTAGCCGTGTCCCCGGTCCTGCCGCAGCGAGGAGGCGAGAGGCAGCGCCATGAGCGAGGTGGCGGTGGTGAAGGAGGGCTGGCTGCACAAGAGAGGTGAGCAGCGGGGCTGCCGTGATCCCCGAAAGTTTTCGGGTGGCCATCGATTTATTTTTATTTTGTTTTTTTAAAGCTTTCCCCAAATCTGGGGCTCTTCCCTTTAACTGAGACGAATTTGGGGCTCTTTTCTTTAACCGAGATGAATTTGGGGCTCCTCTCTTTAACTAAGGCAAATTTGGGGCTCCTCTCTTTATCCAAGACAAATCCGGGGCTCCTCTCTTTAACCAAGACGAATTTGGGGCTCTTCTTCTTAACCATGATGAATTTGGGGCTCCCCTCTTTAACCAAAATGAATTTGGGGCTCCCCTGCTTAACCAAGACAAATTTGGGGCTCCTCTCTTTAACCAAGACAAATTTGGGGCTCTTCCCTTTAACCGAGACGAATCTGGAGCTCCTCTCTTCAACCAAGACGAATTTGGGGTTCCCCTCTTTAACCAAGACAAATCCAGGGTTCCTCTTTTTAACCAAGGCAAATTTGGGACCCCTTGTTTTAACCATGACAAATTTGGAGCTCCTCTCTTTATCCAAGACAAATCTGGGGCTCCTCATTTTAGCCAAGACAAATTTGGGGCTCCTCTCTTTAACCTAGATGAATTTGGGGTTCCTCTCTTTAACTGTGAAAATTTTGGGGCTCTTCTCTTTAACCAAGGCAAATTTGGGGCTCCTTGTTTTAACCAAGGCAAATTTGGGGCTCCCCTCTTTATCCAAGACAAATTTGGGGCTCCCCTTTTTAACCAAGGCAAATTTGGGGCTCCTCTTTTTAACCACGACAAACTTGGAGCTCCTCTCCTTAACCAAAACAAATTTGGGGCTCCCCTCTGTTTAATTAAGACAAATCCCCCCCCCCCTCTAACGAGGGGCGTCCCGGAGCAGCGCCGAGCTGCTCCTTTACCCTCTTGCTGCCCCGCGGCCCCAGCGCGTATTTTTAGCCTCGGCTCCGGAGCAGCTGCGTGGGGATTTTTTATTTTTAGCTTCCCGATTTTTTATTTTTAGCTAGATCCTGAGGTGGATCTCCCTTTCTTTTTTTATCCGCTCAGGGTTTTGGGGGTAATTCGGGAGCTTTTGGGGAAGAAGGAGGAGGCGTAGCACCAAGCAAGGATACGGAAGAAACCGAGAGCCCGGCTTGGGGTGAAACAAGCTCCTTTTTGCTTCATTTTCTTACGCTTTTGGACAATTCTCTCCCGTTTTTTGCAGGGGAGTACATCAAAACGTGGCGCCCCCGGTACTTCCTGCTGAAGAGCGATGGCTCCTTCATCGGCTACAAGGAGCGCCCCGAGACCTCCGACCACAGCTTGCCGCCCCTCAACAACTTCTCGGTGGCAGGTAGGTGGGCGCGGGTGGCGCGGGGAAGGCGGCGGGGTGCCAGATCCCAAACCTTCCCCTTCCTTTTTTCCCCCTCTCCCCTTCCTTCCTTCCTTTTTGCCCTTTCCCCTTCCTTCCCTTTTGCCCCTCTCCCCGTCCTTCCTTCCTTTTGCCCTTCTCTCCTTCCTTCCTTCCTGCCCCTCTCCTCTTCCTTCCTTCCTTTTTGCCCCTCTCTCCTTCCTTCCTTCCTTCCTCCCTCCCTCCCTCCCTCCTTTTCGTCCCTCCCTCCCTTCCTTCCTTCCTCCTTTTTGCCCTCTCCCCTTTCCTTCCTTCCCTTTTCTCCCTCTCCCCTTTCCTTCCTTTTCGCCCTCCCTCTCCCCTTCCTGCCTTCCTTCCTCCTTTTTGCCCTCTCCCCTTTCCTTCCTTCCCTTTTTGCCCTCTCCCCCTTAGCTTTCCTTTTCGCCCTCCCTCCCTTCCTCCCTTCCTCCCCTTTTGCCCTTCTCCCCCTTAACTTCCCTTTTGCCCCTCTCCCACTTCCTTCCCTCCCTCCTTCCTTTCCGCCCCTCTCCCTCGTCCTTCCTTCCTTTTTGCCCTCTCCCCTCCCTCCCTCCCTCCCTCCTTTTTGCCCCTCTTCCTTCCTTTTCGCCCTCCCTCTCCCCTTTCCTTCCTTTTTCCCCTCTCCCCTTCCTTCCTTTTCACTCCTCTCCTTCCCTTTCCCCTTTCCCCAGAGTGCCAGCTGATGAAAACCGAGCGCCCCCGCCCCAACACCTTCGTCATCCGCTGCCTGCAGTGGACCACGGTCATCGAGCGGACCTTCCACGTCGACTCCCCCGAGGAGCGGTAAGCCGGGGGGCCCCAAAAAAAACCCTCCCTGCCCCCCAAAAGCCCCAAAAAGAACCACGGCTGCTCCTCACCGCCCCCCTTGTCCCCCCCGCAGCGAGGAGTGGATGCGAGCCATCCAAACGGTGGCCAACAGCCTGAAAAACCAGGAGCCGGAGGTGGACGCCATGGACTACAAGTGCGGCTCCCCCCACGACAGCACCGGGGCTGAGGAGATGGAGGTGGCCGTCAGCAAAACCCGAGCCAAGGCGGTGAGGCAGGCTCAGCGTTGCTTCCCACGGGATAAGGGGGAAAAAAAAAGCCCAAATTAGTGAAGTTTTCTGCATCCTGCTCGCCCGCGCCACGACCCCTCGCCTGTTTCTTTTTCCCTCTCAGACCATGAACGATTTCGATTACCTGAAGCTCCTGGGCAAAGGCACTTTTGGCAAAGTCATCCTGGTGCGGGAAAAGGCCACCGGCCGCTACTACGCCATGAAGATCCTGCGGAAGGAGGTCATCATCGCGAAGGTAAGGCACAAACCCGGGGTCTGCGACCTCCTCCAGCTGATTTTACAGCCTCCAGGAGCACCCGAAACACTTTGGGGATGAAAACGGGGCACGGGGTGACACCGTTCCCACCTGGACGTCGCCTTTTGGTGACGTGTGGTGGCGTTTCCAGCCCCTGGAGCACAAAATGCAGCTTTTTGGCTGCTCCCGGCGCTGGTTTTTGGGTTCAGCGGCGCGGAATCCCCGTTTTCCCAAAAATAAGGGCTTCGCAGAGCTCAACACGGCGCTGCGCAATGCTCCCCTTTCTCCTCCCTCTCCCCCACGCAGGACGAAGTGGCGCACACCGTAACGGAGAGCCGGGTGCTGCAGAACACCAGGCACCCCTTCCTGACCGTGAGTACCTCCCTCGGCCACCTCACACCCCTTAAACACACCCCAGCTCCTCTCTCACCATGAATATTTTGGGGGTGGGCTCCCTCTGGGGCTCAGGAAGTGCCCCCAAGCGCATTAATTTTTCGGGGAGCGCCGTTTTTTAACCAACCCCGCTGTCCGAAAGCCCTCGGGGGAGCAGCAGGGACACAGATCCTGCTCTGCTCTCACCGTGGTGCTGCTCCAAACGAGGCCAGGCGGATATTTATCAGACCAAAGCTCCTCGAGCCGGGTCCTGGGTCCAACCCCGCATCCCCGGGACGAATCCAGAGCCACCAACGCCTCCCTTTGGCCTCCTCCTCCCCCTCCCCGCATCCCTTTTCCTCCTCAGACCCTTTTTCTTTCCCTTTTCAGGCGCTGAAGTACGCCTTCCAGACCAACGACCGCCTCTGCTTCGTCATGGAGTACGCCAACGGCGGCGAGGTGCGGGCGAACACCGGGCGCTGCGCTGGGATTTTGGGGAAATTCTCTCCAAAATCGATATTCTCAGCCCCTTCCAGCGCTGCCTCACACCCTGCTGTCACTCTGTGTTATTTTTCCACCTCTCAACCCCCTTTTTTGGCAAAAAGGAGGGGAAACAGCCCCGCGCTTGTGCACCTCCTGTGTTTAAAGCCAGGCATTTTGCTCTCCCTGGCGGCGAGGAGCTGGAAATATTTTGGGTGTTGGGAACTGAGCAGCTTAGGGCACGCATGACCTGCCCGGAGCTGCTGAGAGCGATTAGCCCGGGATTTGCTGCTTTCACAGTTTGCTGACGGGCCCCTGCTTTGTTTTTTTTTTCCCTTTTTTTTCTCCCCCCCAAAGCTCTTTTTCCACCTCTCGAGGGAGCGCGTCTTCACGGAGGACCGGGCTCGCTTCTACGGGGCCGAAATCGTCTCTGCCCTGGAGTACCTGCACTCCAGGGACGTGGTCTACAGGGACATCAAGGTACCAGCAGGGTTCTGCCCACCCGAGCGCCCAGTTTGAATTCTCCTGGGAGCCTTTTTGGGCTTCCCAGCACCGTCCTCCTGGTCCTCCGAGGCGAAAACCCCGCTCGATTGCCGCGGGCTGCTTTTTTCTGCCTTGTTCATCGCGGATTGATGGAGGTTTTGATCCCCCAAAGGGGGCTGGGGATGCGATCGTGCGTGTTGGTGCAGGAGGGAGGGCTCAGATGTGAAAGGAGGAGCTGGAGCCACCCCGTCCCCATCCCTGTGGGGCGAACCGAGCCCCCTCAACCCCCTCAACCCCATCCCCCGGAGCCTGGAGGGGGAGCAAACGCTTCCCCAACCTTTTTCTGCCTCATTTTCCAGCTGGAAAACCTCATGCTGGACAAAGACGGCCACATCAAAATCACCGACTTCGGGCTCTGCAAGGAGGGCATCAGCGACGGAGCCACCATGAAAACCTTCTGCGGCACGCCGGAGTACCTGGCCCCGGAGGTATTTATTTCCCCGGCCCTAAATCGCAGAGATTGCGCCCAAAATTTCCCAAATCCGTATCGTTTTTTTTTTTTTTTTTTTTTTGTCTTAGGTTTTGGAGGACAACGACTACGGGCGAGCCGTGGACTGGTGGGGTTTGGGGGTGGTGATGTACGAGATGATGTGCGGCCGCCTGCCCTTCTACAACCAGGACCACGAGCGCCTCTTCGAGCTCATCCTGATGGAGGAGATCCGCTTCCCCCGCACCCTCAGCCCCGAGGCCAAATCCCTGCTGGCCGGCCTGCTCAAAAAGGACCCCAAACAGAGGTGAGGGAGCGGGGCCGGGGGGGGTTTTGGGGTGCCCAGCACCCCGCTGCTGGCCCCGGGGACACGGCTGTGCGCCCCGCAGGCTCGGGGGAGGCCCCAGCGACGCCAAGGAGGTGATGGAGCATCGCTTCTTCGCCGCCATCAACTGGCAGGACGTGGTCCAGAAGAAGGTAACGAGCTCGGGGGACAGCGGGGACAACACGGACAGCACCCGGGGGTCCCCATTCACCCACCCCCTTTATTTTTGCCTCCAGCTCGTGCCCCCCTTCAAGCCCCAGGTGACGTCCGAGATCGACACGCGCTACTTCGACGACGAGTTCACCGCCCAGTCCATCACCATCACGCCGCCGGACCGCTGTGAGCTCTCCCCCCTTCATTTTCTCCCCCCAAAAACCCCTCCCAAACCCCCCCCAGCTTTACCCAACCTCCTCTCCCCCCTTTTTTTTTTCCGGCAGACGACAACATGGGCTCCCTGGAGAGCGACCAGCGCACGCACTTCCCCCAGTTCTCCTACTCCGCCAGCATCCGGGAGTGAGCGCCGGGGGCGATTTCCTCGCACCAGGGGACCCGGGGGGGCCCTGCCCCACGCTTGGGGGGGGGCTCTGCCCCACACCCGGGGGGCTCTGCCCCACATTTGGGGGGCTGCGGGAGGCCGCAGCGGCCGCGGCCGGCTCCGAGCTGTGCCCCCCCCCCCCCCCCCCCCCCAGCGTAGGACTGCTTTTTATTTTATTTTATTGTTTATTATATATATTTTTTTTTAAACTCCTAGAAGTGCTCGCAGCTTTTTTAAACACCCCCCACCCACCCCCCCCCACAGCCTTTCAGGGCCTTTCTCCCTTCTCCTCCCCCCTCCCCAGTACGCCCCAGTGTTCCCAGTAAGGAGGGGCGGGGCTCCAGCTCCCAAAATCACCGGGGCGGGGGATTCTGCCCCAAAAGCAATATAAATATATATATATTTTTTTTTTTTCCTTTTTCTTCGATGCCTTAAAGCCGGGATGCTGTCACCCCCCTGGGGCAGGGGGGGGGCCGGTGCCATTGTCACCTCTGTGTCCCTGTCCCCCCCCCCCACCTCCCGGTGGGCTCCGTTGCCGGCGATGGAGCCGGTGGCACCGCACGCCCCGGGGGGGGGGGACACAAAAAGGGGGGGGAGGGACACGGTGGGGGGGGTCCTCGGGGCCGTGCCACCGTCACCGCCGGGCCGGTGACGAGGTGTGGGCGCATCCCCTTCTTTTTCCCCCTCTTCCTGCCCCAAAATTTGGAGTGGAATTAACTTGAAAAACTGCCAAATAAAGAAAAAGAGCGGCACAGGACCCCCGGGGGGGGGGCACAGGACCCTCATGGGGGGCACAGGACCCCCGGGGGGGGGGGGGACACGAGGGTGGGGGGGGGTCCTGGTGTCGCGGCGGCCGGCGGCTGCTTTCGCCCGCCCTCGGATTTGTACGGTACAAGCAATAAAATGTTGGTTTTTTGTTGTTTTTTGGGGGGGTTTGGGTCTTTCCTGCGCCCTTGGGGACCACCCCCGGCCCCCCTGGCGTCTGGTGCGGTGTTGGGATGTGGGGGGACTGGGATAAGGGACAAGGGATGGGGACAGGAATTGGGAACAGGGACAGGGGATGGGGACAAGAGACTGGAACTGGGATAAGGGGCAGGATGGGGACAGGAGAGTGGGACAAGGGATGGGGACAAGGGACTGGGATGGGGACAAGGATGGGGGATTGGGATGAGACTGGGACAAGGGACTGGAATGGGGACAGGAGACTGGGATAAGGTACGGGGTTGGGGACAGGAGATGGGGATAAGGGACAAGGAATGGGGACAAGGGACAGGAGAAGGACAGGGATGGGGACAAGGGGCTGGGGTAAGGGACAAGAGAGTGGGACAAGGGATGGGGATGTGGGATGGGGACAGGAGACTGGGATCAGGGACAGGGATAAGGGACAAGGGATGGGGACAAGGGACAGGAGAAGGACAGGGATGGGGACAAGGGGCTGGGGTAAGGGACAGGAGAGTGGGACAAGGGATGGGGATGTGGGATGGGGACAGGAGACTGGGATCAGGGACAGGGATAAGGGACAAGGGATGGGGACAAGGAATGGGAGAAGGACAGGGATGGGGACAGGGGACTGGGACAAGGGACTGGAATGGGGACAGGAGACTGGGATAAGGGACAGGGACAGGAGAGTGGGACAAGGGATGGGGATGTGGGATGGGGACAAGGGACAGGATGGGGACAGGGATGTGGGATGGGGACAGGAGACTGGGATCAGGGATAGGGACAAGGGATGGTGACAAGGGACTGGGATGGGGACAGGAGACTGGGATAAGGGACAGGGATGGGGACAAGGGACAGGATGGGGACTGGGATGGGGACAGGAGACTGGGGATGGGGACAAGGGACTGGAATGGGGACATGAAACAGATAAGGGACGTGGGATGGGGACAGGACACTGGGATAAGGGACTGGGGGTGGGATGGGGACGGGGACAAGGACCAGATGTGGGATGGGGACAGGGCTGGGGACACGCGACAGACCCACGCGGGGCTCCTGCCCCTTTAAGACCGCCCCCCCCCACTCCCCCTGGTGGCGCGCCGCGCTGGCCCCGCCCCCTTTCAACCCCGCCCCTCCCCGTAGCCCCGCCCCCTCGGCGTGCGCTCCCCTCCCTTCAGTCTCCGCGCGCCGGCTCCGCGGCGTCCTCGCGCCGCCGCCGCCGCCCCCCATTGGCCCGTGCGCTCGCGCCGCCGCCGCCTGGTGAGAGACCCCCCCGCCCCTCCCCGCGCCGCCTCAGTCTCCCCCGAGGGGCTCGGGGGAGACGGGCGGGGAGCGGGGCGCTGCCGCCGCTCGCGCCCCCGTTGCTTTTCCCGAGCGGCCGCGGGCCGCTTTTGGGGACCGGGGAGGGTCGGAGGGCACGGCGGGGGGGGGGTCCCCGGTAGCCCCGGCTCCCCGCTTCCTCCTCCCGGCGGGCTGCGGGGGGCGCTGCTGGGATTTGTAGTCCGCGGGCGGCGGCGCGGGCCTAGCGGCGGATGGGGGTGGGAGGGGGGCGAGGACTACAACTCCCAGCGGCCCCCGCGCGGGGTGGGGAGGGGGCGGCGCTGGTGCCCCGCAGGAGTTGGGGCCCGGGCCGCGGGGGGAATGACGTGGTTTTGGGGGGGGGGGGGGGGATTTGGGGGGGAAATTGTGTTTTTTTGGGGGGGAAATTGTGGGTTTTGGGGGGGGTTGAGGAGGATGGGGGGGTCCCTGAGGTGCTTGGGGGGGGGGCTCTGAGGGGTTTTGGGGGGGTCTGGCATGGTTTGGGGGGGGGCCCTGTTGTGATTTGGGGGCCCTGAGGTGCTGGGGGGGGGTCCCTGAGGTGTTTGGGGGGGGGCTCTGAAGTGTTTTGGGGGGCCCCACAGCCCCCCCCCTCCTTTTTTGTTGTCAGGGGGGGCAAAACCAGGCCTTGCTTCCCTGTACCCCCCCCCCCTCTTTTTTTTTTGGGGGGGGGGGGCACCGATGTGGGGGTGCTGCCCCCCCCCTTCTTTTTTGGGGTACAGCTCCTGCTTTCCACCCCCCCACACCCCAAAAAAAAACAGGGGAATCCCCCCTTAATAACAGGGTCCCCACCCCTTCCCCCTCCCCTGGGATATTTTGGGGTGGGGGCACCCCCTTAACCCCCCCCCCTCCAAAAAAAAAAAAAAAATTCAGGCCCAGCAGATGAGCACCCATTCATCCAACTCTTATTTTTTATATTTTTTTTGCTCGTTTTTTCCCCTTTTTTAAACAAAATCCCACCCAGTGCTGATGTCAGGCTGCCTCCTGCCCCTCATTACCCTAATGTGCCCCCCTCGCCCCCCCCCCCAGCCCCCATTTTTAACCATTTCTTTAATTTTTTGGGCCTCCAGAACTCCCTGCTGGGAGGTAACCCATAATAGCGACCCCGTAGGAAGCAGGATTTGGGGGTTTTGGTGTCTTTTGGGGTAAAAAGCCCCACTTTTTTGTGCAAATTTTAAAAGGGAGGGGGGTCCAAGGCGGTTTTTGGGGTGCAGCAGCTGAAATTGGGGCAGAATTGGGTCAAATTGGGGGTGCTGGTGAATGAATGGGGCTGTGGGTTTGGGGTTTAGGGGGTGTGGGTGGGGGCTTCCCCCCCCCCCTTGTTTTTTTCATTGGGGTGTGCCCCCCCGAGGGGTTATTTTCCCAAATTTAACCATTTTTTCCCCAAAAACCTCAAATTTTAGAAGCTCGCCGGCGGCCGGAGCGATGCTGAAACATTTCCCTTAAAGAATTAAGTGGGGAAGGGGGGGGGGGGGGGGAAATGACCCAAAACCAACCAAACTCCCCCCAAAATCCGACCGGGGGTGTGCATGCGGAAGCGAAACCCCCCCGGGATTTTCTTCCCTTTTTAAATAAGAGCCAGGATTTTTTTTTTTTTTTTTGGGGGGGGGGGCCACCCCCACCCCCCAATTCACCCAGATTTTATTTATTTTTTGGCTTTTTTTCCCCCATTTCACGCGAAAAAAAATAAATAGGATTTTATTTTCGGCCCTTCCCAGCCCCCCCCCCGGCATATTTTCATTCCCGCCCCCCCCCCTTTTTTATTTTCTTAATTAAATCCCGTCGCCAAACTTGTCCTGACCTATTTGTGCAGGCACCAAAGAGCCGTTTGCTAACGAGCCGCTGTTAATTAGGATACGCCGCCGGGCTCCGCTCCCCCCACGGTGCAACCCAAGGGGCTTTTTTTGGGGGGAAAAATCCTCAAATTTGGGATCCTCCAATTTTGAGATCTTCAAATTTAGGATCTGGGCGGGGGGGGGGGGGCAGCACCCCTCAAGCTCTTGGATTTACCAGCGAAAACCCCAATTTCCCTTTATTTTACCCGACAACGAGGCTGCTGCTGCTTCTCCTGCTGATTTTTTGGGGGAGAAAAACCTCCCTTTTGTTCTTTTTGTTGTTTTTGGGGGGTTGTTTTTGTGTTTTTTTTTTGTTGTTTTTTTTGGGGCAGCGCCCGCCCTGCAGGTCGGGGCTTGCCGGGCTCAGCCCGCTCCGCCTGCCGCCTTCCCTTCGTGAGCAGCTTCATTACCATTCAAAACCTCCAATTCTCACCCATTTTGGGGTGGTTTCTTCTTTTTCCGGGCCCCCCAAATCTCCCCGCCGCTGCCCCGAGGTCCTAATTAAGGCTGACGAGGTAAAGACCCCGCTTTTAATTAATCAAAGCAGGTTAATTGCGTCGCTCCGAGCCCGCTCCCCCCTCTACTCCCATTTAATGGATTTCTCTGCTTTTCACCCCAAATCCAGAGCCGCCCCGTGATCCCGGACCCCGCTGACCCCGACCGGGGGCTGCTGTCGGACCCCCCCAGCGCATCCCCGCGGTAAGGTCGGTGATTTTGGGGGAATATCTCGAGATTTTGTGAATTGTGACCCAAAACAGGATCAGCTCTGTCCGCTGTTGTATTTTTTTCCCCCTTTTTTTCCTTTTTTCCCCTCCTTTTACACTAAAACCAATTAATGACGTTCTCATCGCCCGGTAATGGGGATTATTTGGCGTTAACCGCCCCTAATTAGGCACAAAGTTGTGAACCTCTTAGCTAATTGCTCCACTAATTTCCCCTCCCACAGCCGGCCGGGGACGTTTTGGGTTCGTTTCCTGCCTTTTACCCATTTAGGACCAATTTTCAGGAAACGCAGAACTCAGCCCCTGGTTGAAGCAGGTGTTTTTGCCTGGCGTTCCAAAATTTGGGGTGCTTTTTTTGGGGAAAAAAGCATGAAATAGGGCACGCGGCATTTGTGGTGTGCTGAGTGCGCTCCCAATCCATTTTTTGGGCTGTTTTCACCCAAAATGAGCACTGGATGGTAGAATCTACAACCTGAGGCTCAGCAAAACCAGGAGCCGTGCCTCAAATCGTTATTTTTAAGGGGAAATTTTCCCCGATTCCTGTTTTTTTTCCTCTGCTTCGAGGCTAAGGCAGGGTTAAAGCCGTGGCCACGGGGGGAAAAACGCCAGAAATTTGTAGCGCAATTTATCAAAAGCCGTGGTTAATAATTAAAAAACCTCGCCCTTCCCCCCTCGCGGCAGCTCCGGGCGCTTTGGGGCGTGCGGCTCGGAAAACCCAGCTTGGTAAATAGGCCCCGAGATAAGGCAGAAACCGCCCCGTTTCCCCCCAAAATTTGGGGGCGTTTCGCACCCACGTGTGGCGTTTGAGCCCTTTTCCTGGCATTTTTACCCCCAAAATCACACGGGTATCAGGGTCATCCCACTCTCTGGATCAGCTCCTCAGTGCCGCGAGGCTCCCGTGGCTAAAATTAAAAATTATGGCTAAAATTTAAAAAACTATAATATGTTTTTGGCTTCAGGAGCTAGCTAAAATTGTTAAAATTAAAAATTATGGCTAAAATGGTTAAAATTATTATCATTTTTTGCTGTGGGTGATCAAATTCTTGCTGGCCCATGAGGAAATCCCACATGGACGCGGCGCCAGGAATTTCCTGCTTCCCCCCAAAATTTTGGGGCAGTTTTCACCCATGCGTTGCGGTGACCCTAAACATGAGACCACAGTGGGGTGTTTGAACCCTTTTCCTGGCGTTTTTACCCCAAAAATCATGCTGGGCATCGGGTTCATCCTGCTCCTAGGCGCTGGTTAAAATGGTTAAAATTAAAAATTATGGCTAAAATTAAAAAAACATTATATTTTTGGCTTCGGGAGCCAGCTAAAATGGTTTATAATTAAAAATTATGGCTAAAATGGTTAAAATTATTATTTTTTTTCGCTCTGGGTGATCAAATTCTCCCCATCCCGTGAGGAAATCCCTGGGGACGCGGCGCCGGACCCTGACCCCGCGCGGTGCCGGCCGTGGGCGTTCCTCTGCCCTTCGCCCCCGGGGAGTGCCCGGCCCCAAATCCGCCCCGGATCCGAGGGCAGAAAGCCGAAAAAAAAATCAATTTTTCCGCCCGGCCGTGCCGGGAATGAGTTAATTCCCCCCATTTCTCCATCTGGAGACGGAGAGAATAGAGTAGGACCTACAATAACAGCGCTGGTTGTGTTTACGTGGTGTTTCACCAAAATCCATCTCCATGGGGTCCAAATCCCCTCCCTATGGGCACCCGATACCCTATAGGCACCCAATCCCCTATGGACACCCCATCCCCTATAGGCACCCAGTCCCCCTAATAGGCACCCAGTCCTCTCCGTGGTTGCGTTGTGCTCAACCCAACTGTTCCCCATGGTCTCCTCCTCCGCATCGCGCCCTCCTCCTCGCCCTGGGGTCCCATCCCCGGCTCCGAGAGCCCAAATCCCCCCCCCCCCCGTTAGCCCTCCGGGGAAGGTGCCCCGGTGTTTCCTCACCCGGCCGCTTGCATAAGGCAGGAGGAAGGAGAAGGGCTCGCCAAGGAAGTGGGGAAATCGCGGGTTTCCTTGGTGACGGCGAGGGAGGAGGGGATGGCGAGCGGGAGGAGGCTCTTGTGCAACGCCGGCTCCTTGGGGTGCCGCTGGCCCCGTGGAAGAGCGGCTCTGTAGGGTCAGACGGAGAAAGGCGGCTCTGTAGGGTTGGAAGGGGAAGGGCGTCTCCGTAGGGTTCGATGGGGGAGGGCAGCTCTGTAGGATTGGGTGGGGAAGGGCATCTCCATAGGTTTGGATGGGGGAGGAGAGCTCTGTAGGATTGGAAGGGGAAGGGTATTTCTGTAGGGTGGGGAAGGGCAACTCTGTAGGGTTGGAAGAGCATCTTTGTAGGGTTGGAAGGGCGTCTCTGTAGGGTTGGATGGGGAAGGGCATCTCTGTAGGGTTGGGTTGAGGAGGACATCTCTAGGGTTGGGTGGGGAAGGGTATTTCTGTAGGGTTAGAAGGGCATCTTTGTAGGGTTGGAAGGGGAAGGGCGTCTTTGTAGGGTTGGATTGGGGAGGAGATCTCTGTAGGGTTGAGTGGGGAAGGGCATCTCCGTAGGGATGGATGGGGGAGGACAGCTCTATAGGATTGGAAGGGGAAGAGCATCTCTGTAGGGTTGGATTGAGGAGGGACATTTCCATAGGGTTGGGTGGGGAAGGGCAGCTCCATAGGATTGGAAGGGGAAGGGCATCTTTGTAGGGTTGGAAGGGCGTCTCTGTAGGGTTGGGTTGAGGAGGACATCTCCGTAGGGTTGGAAGGGGAAGGGCAGCCCCATAAGGTTTGGAGGGGAAGGGCATCTGCATAGGGTTGGAAGGGGAAGGGCAGCTCCTGGGTCCTCCTGCATAGGTAGAGAGGTCCCTTGGTTGGAGGAGGGTGTGAAGATGAGGGGTTGGGTTGGGTTGAGTTGGGTTGGGTTGAGTTGGGTTGGGTTGGGTTGGGTTGGACGCGACCCTCGGAGATCGCCCAGCCCCTTCCACGATCCTCCACCAGATCGCGCTCCCCATCCAACCCAAACCTCTCCTTTTTCAGCCTAAAACCTTACCCCTTGACCAGTGCAGCCTTCTCCGAGTGGAGAAGCATCTCTTCCAAGCTTTCCTGGGAGCCCCTTTCGATATCGAGGGCCACCACGAGGTGTCCCCCGCGCCCTGCTCGTGGTGGGGACGTGTCCTACGGGGGGGACCCCGAGGGAGAAGTCCTCGTCCCACCGCCGCCTCGCCTCTCGCCCACCTAACGGGGTTTGCTCCTAGGTGCACGATGGACTTCCAGAGCTACAACTACTCCAACTACTCCGGCATGGAGGACTACAGCTTCTACGACTTCGGCGACTACGAGGTCCCCGCCAGCCACCGCGCCGTCCTGGCGCTTTACACCATCATCTTCCTCCTGGGCGTGCTGGGCAACGCCGCCGTCATCTGGGTGAGCGGCTTCGAGCTGCGGCGCACAGTCAACGGCGTCTGGTTCCTCAACCTGGCGGTGGCCGACCTCCTCTGCTGCTTGGCCTTGCCCTTCCTGGCCCTCCCGCTGGCCCAGGACCACCACTGGCCCTTGGGGGGCTTCGCCTGCAAGCTCCTGCCCTCCCTCACCATCCTCAACATGTTCGCCAGCGTCTTGCTCCTGATGGCCATCAGCGCCGACCGCTGCGCCCTGGTGATGCGGCCGGTGTGGTGCCAGAACCACCGGACCGTGGCGATGGCCCGGGGGGCTTGCGCGGCCGCGTGGGTGCTGGCCTTCATCCTCACCCTCCCCTCCTTCATCTTCCGCGATGCACGGCAGGGGACCCCATCTCCGAGAAGACGACGTGCGTCTTGGAATACGCCGCGGTCGGGCGGCACCAGCGCCTCACCGAGCTCCTCACCGCCGTCTCCCGCTTCATCTTCGGCTTCCTCGTGCCCTTCGTGGTCATCTCCGTCTGCTACGGGCTGCTGCTGGCCCGCGTCCACAGCAAGCGCTTCGCCCGCTCCAAGAAGGCCACCAGGCTCGTCCTGGTGGTCATCGTCAGCTTCTTCGCCTGCTGGCTGCCCTTCCACGTGGTGGGGCTCATCCTGGCCTCCACCTCGTCTTACAGCGCCTTGTTCAAGAGCGCGGCGGCGGTGGACCCGGTGGCCACCGGGGTGGCGTACATCAACAGCTGCATCAACCCCCATCATCTACGTGGTGATGGGCCAGGACTTCAAGGACAAGTGCCAGCACTCCTGGCGCGCCGTGCTGCGCGGCGTGATGAGCGAGGACCTCTCCGGCAGCACCCTGGGCGACAGCCGCGTGAAGACCAAGTCCACCGTGGACGACCACAGCGTCAGCACCAACGTCTGACCTCCTGCCTGAGGCCACCGCCTTCTCCTCCTCTCCTTGGGGGGGGGTCTGGATGGGACCCAAATCTACGAGGGGATGCGTCCGTAGTCCTCTATCCTTTTTTTCCAGAGTGAGGAAGCTGGAGGGTCAAAGCAACCCACGTCTTGACCTCGTGGACCTCCTTGGAGGCTCTCCGGAGGCCACCACGCTCCAGCCTCCTGGAGCTGCCTCCTCCTCCGAGCCTGGACCCTGTGCCCCACTCCCCGGCCCCCGTAAAAACCACCTGAAGCCCTCCCCGCCCCACGTCCCTGTGGGGCAGCGAGCTCTGAGGTGAGGCTGAGCCTCCCTGAGCCTCCTCCCGTTGGGCGAAATCCACCCCAAAGCGCCAGGGCGCAGCGTTGCCCCACCAAAAGGGGGTCACCCCCCATTTCGCCCCGGCCACCTCAGCCCCCGTGCATTCGCCGTAGCCGCGTCCGACATCGCCAATAAATCTCCGAGCCGCTGTGGGTTGCGTGTCCTCGAGGTGTTCCTTGGGTTGCTCTCCTTGGGGTCTCCACGGGTTGCTTTTTGGGGTTCTTCTTGGGGTTCTTCTTCAACGGGTTGTCCATGGGTTGTTCTTTGAGCTGCTTTTTGGGGCTTCTGGGATTCTCTAGGGGTTGCCCCTTGGGGTTGCTCCTTGTGCTGGTTCTTGGGGTTCTCCATGGGGTTGCTCCTTGAACTGCTTTTTGGGGTTCTTCTTGGGGTTCTTCTTCAAGGGATTGTCCATGGCTTGCTCCTCAGGGTTGCTCCTTAAGCTGCTTTTTGGGGTTCTTGGGATTCTCCAGGGGTTGCCCCTTGGGGGTTGATCCTGGGGGTTGCCCCTTGGGGTTCTCCTTGGGGTTGCCCCTTGGGGTTACTCCTTGAGCTGCTCTTTGTGGTTCTCCTTGGGGTTCTCCAGGGGTTTCTCCTTGAGCTGCTCGTTGGGGTTTCCCCCCCTGGGGAGGGCGATGCAGCCCTGGGGCTCCTCCACCCCATCAAGGCTCCTCCACCCCTGGATGACTCAGGGCATGTGTGGGTGTGGTGGGGAGGGACACAGCTTGTGGGATCCCGCTGGGAACGTTGGCGGTGTTGTGAGCTCCGGGAGCGTCCTTGGGGGGTAAGTTGGCACTCAAAATCTCAAAATTTTAAATTAAAAAAAAAGAAAAGAAAAGAAAAGAAAAATCGGGGGGGGTGTTCTGGTTCCTATAAAGTGTTGAGCAAGACCTGCTCCAGAAGTTCTCCTTTTTGGGAGGATTTTTGCTGCTGGGGCAACTTTTCGGGGGCCGGATGACGCAAAGGTCCCATCCCACTGCCCGGAGGTTGCTCAAGCTCCTCGTTCCGGAGGGGACGGATCCTGACCTGTGGTCAGAAAGGTCCTCGTCGTGGTGGCAGCGGTGGAGACGTCTCCGAGGCCCCCCAAGCTCCACCTGGGGTGACTCCGGCGGGGACCCGAGCGGAGGATGACGTCTTCGTGGGACCTCAGCACTGACTACGCCGACCTCGAGCTCAACTTCACCGCCCCGGCTTTCGAGGGAGGCCCCGGGGCTGCCCCCGGGCATTGGGGCAGCTTTGGGGCTGGACGCTTTGGCTTTTCTCCTGGGGGTCCCGGGGAACGTTGCCGTCATCTGGGTGAGCGGCGTCACCCTCCGGCGCACGGTCAACGGCGTCTGGTTCCTCAACCTGGCGGTGGCCGACCTCCTCTGCTGCTTGGCCTTGCCCTTCCTGGCCCTCCCCGCTGGCCCAGGACCACCACTGGCCCCTTGGGGGGCTTCGCCTGCAAGCTCCTGCCCTCCCTCACCGTCCTCAACATGTTTGCCAGCGTCTTGCTCTTGACGGCCATCAGCGCCGACCGCTGCGCCGTGGCCACGCGCTGGTGGCACCGGACTCCCCGGAGGGCGCGGAGGCTCAGCGGGGGCGGTGTGGGTGCTGGCCTTCCTCCTCAGCCTCCCCTCCTTCCTCCTCCGCACCCTGCGCCGCGACCCCTTCTCCGAGAAGACGACGTGCGTCCTGGACTACGCGGCGCTTGGCCGCGGCGCCGAGCTCGCCCTGGCCGCCCTCCGCCTCTTCGCCGGCTTCGTCGGCCCCGTGGTGGCCATGGCGGGCTGCTACGGGTGGCTGCTGGCCCGCGGCCACCCCGCCACGCGGCCGGTGACCACCGTGGTGGCCTTGGTGGGCTGCTTCGTGGGCTGCTGGTTGCCCTACCACGCCGTCCTGGTGGCCTTGGCGCTCCACGCGGCCCGGCGCGGCGCCCTACAAGCGGGCCTTGGGCGCCCAACCGTTGGCCATCGCCTTCGCCCACCTCAACGGCGCCCTCAACCCCCTCCTCTACGTGCTGCTGGGCCGGGGGCGCGCGCGCGCTCCCTTGGGGGGCGCCTGGCGTGGGTGCTGCGGGACGGGGACCCCCCCCCGGTGACCCCAGCCCTTGTACCACCGAGGACGTGGTGTAGAGGTCAATAAAGGGTGGTTGTGAGCCGGGGGGGGGTTGTCCCTGAGGGGGTTGGGGGGTTGGGAACAGGGTGTGGGGGGGGGCAGTGGGGGATGGACAAGGGTGGGGGGGTTGGTTGGGGACAGTGGGGGACAATGGGGGGCACTGGAGATGGGTGGGGACAGTGGGGGACGATGGGGATGGTTGGGGACAGTGGGGGTGGATGGGGACAGTGGGGGGCACTGGGGACGGTTGGGGACACTGGGGGTCAATGGAGATGGTTGGGGACAATGGGGGGACACTGGGGACGGTTGGGGACAATGGGGAACAATGGGGATGGACAGGGGCAATGGGGATGGGTGGGGACACTGAGGGACAGTGAGGGACAATGGGGACAGTGGGGGACAATGGGATGGTTGGGAAAAATGGGGGGACTATGGGGACATTGGGGACAGTTGGGGACAATGAGGACATAGGGGGTCAATGAGGACAGTGGGGGGAAATTGGGGTGGCTGGGGACAATTGGGGACAATGGGGGTGGTTGGGGACAATTGAGGACAATGGGGACATTTGAGAATATTTGGGATATTTGGGGACAT
Source organism: Somateria mollissima (assembly GCA_951411735.1). Classification (NCBI taxonomy): domain Eukaryota; kingdom Metazoa; phylum Chordata; class Aves; order Anseriformes; family Anatidae; genus Somateria; species Somateria mollissima. The sequence continues at coordinate 189,317 of CATOCB010000278.1, read as the reverse complement.
TTGGGGAATGGGGGTGGTTGGGGGACAATGGGGACAATGGGGACATTTGGGGACAATAGGGACATTTGGGGACATTTGGGGAATGGGGGTGGTTGGGGGACAATTGGGGACATTTGAGGATATTTGGGGATTTTTGGGGACATTTGGGGAATGGGGGTGGCTGGGGGACAATGGGGACAACTGGGGACAATGGGGTGGTTGGGGACAATGGGGACATTTGGGGACATTTGGGGACAGCGCCGCTCTCGCTGCCACCAGCAGCCGAGTCCTGGTTGGGAACCGCGGGTCCGCTCCGGGCACGCCCCGCCCCCTCCCCTCCTCGCCCCGCCCCTTGCCGGCATGACCACGCCTCCCTCAGACATAACCACACCCCCTGAGGCATAACCACGCCCCTCCTCCGCCACGCCACGCCCCCCGCTCGTGGCCACGCCCCCTTCCTCCCGCCGCGGCGGGGCTCGGGCGCCCCCGTGCGGCCTGGAGGGGCCGGGACCGGGAGCGGGACCGGGAGCGGGGCCTGGGGGGCCGGGACCGGGCCTGGGGGGGCCGGGACCGGGAGCGGGGCCTTGGGGAGCCGGGCCCGGGCCTGGGGGGGCCGGGACCGGGAGCGGGGCTGGGAGCGGGGCCTGGTGGAGCCGGTACCGGGGGCCTGGGGCCTGTGGGAGCCGGTACCGGGGCCTGGAGGGGCAGGGACCGGGGCCTGAGGCCTGGGGGTGCCGGGACCGGGGCCTGGAGGGGAAGGGACCGGGGTCTGGGGGAGCTGGGACGGGGACTGGGACCAGGACCGGGGCCTTGGGGTGCCGGTACCGGGACCTGGAGGGGCAGGGACCGGGACCGGGGCCTTGGGGGTGCCGGTACCGGGTCCTGGCTTGGCTGAGGCCTCAGAGAACCGGGCCCAGGCCCTGAGGAAACCCAGCACCAGGTCCCGAGGCCCGGAGGCTTCGGTCCCGGTGGAGCCGTGATGGAACCGGAGCTGGGCCCGTCTCCCGGTGGGGCCCCGCGGGCCGTCCCGGTGGGACTGGGACTGCCCGGTGGCTCGGCGCAGGCTGGAGGAGCTCTACTTCCCCCGGCGGGCCTGTCCCGAGGAGACCCGCGGCTTCTGGGCCTTCTTCGAGCGCCTGCGCCGCTTCCAGAGCCGCCGACCGGAGCGGGAACCGGCGTGGGACGACGACAAGGACCGGCCACCCTCTCGCCGCCCTCGGCTTGCCGCGCCGCTACCACCCCCGGCACCGCGTCAACCTGGCGGTGCCGAACCCGGAGCCGTCACCGAGCCACCCTTGGGTGCCCCGGGAAGCCCTGCAGGAATTCCTCGACGCCTTGCTGCTCTACCTAGACTTCGAGCAGAAGCGGAGCTTCGCCAAGCTGGCCAAGCTGCAGCGGGAGCGCCAGGCGCTGCCCATCGCCCGGGCTCGCCAGCAGCTCCTGCGGGCCGTGGCCGACAACCAGGTGGTGGTGGTGGCCGGCGACACCGGCTGCGGCAAGTCCACGCAGGTGCCGCAGTTCCTGCTGGCCGCCGGCTACCGCCGCGTGGCCTGCACCCAGCCCCGCCGCATCGCCTGCGTCTCGCTGGCCAAGAGGGTGGCCTTCGAGAGCCTGCAGCAGTACGGCGACCAGGTGAGCTGGGAAGCGCCGTCGGCAATGATTTGTGAAAGAAAGTAGAAAGGAAAAGGTAAAAAAAAAAAATAAAAGGTTAAAATGAGTGGTTTTGGCACGGCAGAGCGCTTAGAAGGCGATGTGCAATGCTGCAGCGTTAATATTTGCCTAAACCACTCAGCCTGGCTGCATCATTGGGGACCATTTGGAGAAAAAGTAGGAAAAAAAAGGTGATAAAAAAAACGATTTGTAAAAAAAAAAAAAGGAAAAAAGTTGAAAAAATAAGGTAAAATGAGTGGTTCTGGCACAGCAGAGCACTTAGAAGGCGATGCGCGGCGCTGCTGGGTTAATATTTACCTAAAACACTCAGCCTGGCAGCATCATCGGAGACAATTTGTTTTTTAAAAAAAAAAAGGAAAAAATGCAAAAAGAAAAAAGGTAAAAATAGAATGTAAAAGGTTAAACAAAAAAAAAAAAAAAGGAAAGGTAAAAGTGAGTGGTTCTGGCACAGCAGAGCGCTTAGAAGGCGATGTGCGGCGCTGCTGGGTTTAATATTTACCCAAAACACTCAGCCTGGGAGCATCATCGGTAAAATTTGTAAAATAAAATAAAAATAAATAAATAAAAAGGAAAACAAAGTTAAAAAAAAAGGTAAAATTAGAAAGTAAAAGGTTAAAAAAAAAGGTAAAAGTGAGCGGTTCTGGCACAGTAGAGTGCCTAGAAGGTGATGTGCAGCACTGCAGCGTTAATATTTGCCTAAACCACTCAGCCTGGCTGCATCATTGGAGACAATTTGTAGAAAAAGTAGATAAAAAATGTAATAAAAAACCGACTAAGAAAAAAAAAAAAAAGGAAAAAGGTTGAAAAAATAAGGTAAAATGAGTGGTTCTGGCACAGCAGAGTGCTTAGAAGGCGACGTGCAGCACTGCAACGTTAATATTTACCTAAACCGCTCAGCTTGGGAGCATCATTGGAGACAATTTGTAGAAAAAGTAGAAAAAAATGTAATAAAAAACAATTTTTAAAAAAGGAAAGGAAAAAGGTTGAAAAAATCAGGTAAAATGAGTAGTTCTGGCACAGCAGAGCGCTTAGAAGGCGACATGTGGCACTGCAACGTTAATATTTACCTAAAACACTCAGCCTGGCAGCATCTTCAGAGACAATTTGTAGAAAAAGTAGGAAAAAAATGTAATAAAAAAACGATTTGTAAAAAAAAAACAACAAAAAAGGTTAAAAAAAAAAAAAGGTAGAAGTGAGCGGATCCAGACAGCAGAGCGCTTAGAAGGCGACGTGCGGTGCTGCAGCGTTTATATTTACCTAAACTGCTCAGCTTGGGAGCATCATCGGAGACAATTTGTAGAAAAAGCAGAAAGTAAAAGAAAACAAAGAAACGATTTGTAAAAAAAAAAGAAAAATGATAAAAAGAAAAATGATGAAAAGAAAAATGATAAAAAGAAAAATGATAAAAAGAAAAGGTAAAAGTAGAAAGTTAAAAGTAAAATGAAAGGTAAAAGTGAGCAGTTCTGGCACAGCAGAGAATTAAAATTCCTCTTGGTGTCTTAAAACTGTTTTTAGCATCTTAATCCTGCTTTTTTTTAGTGTCTTAAAGCTCCTTTTAGGACAAATAATTAAGGAATAATTAAGGAACCCTCCGCATGGGACATGGATGCTCGAGTGTTGACTGTCCCCGTCGTGCTACCCCCGGACTGGGATGCCCAGCGAGCGCCGTAAATCCCATTTTCTCTCTTTCTGCCCCATTTTTCCTCTCCCTCCCCCCAGGTGGGCTACCAGATCCGCTTCGAGAGCAGCCGCTCGCCCGCCACCAGCATCGTCTTCCTGACCGAGGGGCTGCTGCTGCGGCAGGCGCAGCGGGAGCCGGCGCTGCCCGCCTACGGGGTGATCATCGCCGACGAGGTCCACGAGCGGCACCTCCACGGGGATTTCCTCCTGGGGGTCCTGCGACGCCTGCTGCCTGCCCGGCCCGACCTGAAGCTGGTGCTGATGTCGGCCACCATCAACATCCGCCTCTTCTCCGACTATTTCGGGGGCGCCCCCGTGCTGCAGGTGCCTGGGAGGATCTTCCCCATTTCGGTGAGAGAGGTTTTGGGGCTGGAGAGCGTGGTTTTGGGGCTGGAGAGTGTGGTTTTGGGGCTGGATCAGACGCCCAGGAGGATCTTCCCCATCTTTATGGGTGCTGAGCGAGATTTTGGGGCTGGAGAGCACTGTTTCGGGGCTGGATCAGGTGCCCAGGAGGATCTTCCCAATCTCACGGAGCGCTCAGCATGATTTTGGGGCTGGAGAGTGTGGTTTTGGGGCTGGATTGGGTGCTGGGGAGGATCCTCTCAATCTTGGTGAGCCCAGAGTGTGATTTTGGGGCTGGAGAGTGCAATTTTGGGGCTGGAGAGTGTGATTTTGGGGCTGGATCAGGTGCCCGGGAGGATCTTCCCCATCTTGGTGGGTGCTGAGTGTGATTTTGGGGCTGGATCAGGTGCCGGGGAGGATCCTCCCAATCTCAGTGAGCCCCGAGCATGATTTTGGGGCTGTATTGGGTGCCTGGGAGGATCTTCCCCATCTTGGTGGGTGCTGAGCGTGATTTTGGGGCTGGAGAGCGCAGTTTTGGGACTGGATTAGATGCCCAGGAGGATCTTCCGCATCTCTGTGAGTGCCGAGCGTAATTTTAGGGCTGGATCCCAGCTCAGGACCATCCCCACACTCCTCACCTCCCCGTTTTTTGACTTTTTGCCTCCCCCAGGTCATCTACGAGCCCATCCCCAAGGAGGAGGCGGCGGCGGCGGCGGGGAAACCGGAGCGCCTGGACCCCCGGCCCTACCTGCGGGTGCTGCAGGCCATCGACCACAAATATCCCCCGGAGGAGCGCGGCGACCTCCTGGTTTTCCTCAGCGGGGTGGCCGAAATTGGCGCCGTGCAGGAGGCGGCACAGGTCTACGCCACGCAAACCCAGCGCTGGATCGTGCTGCCCCTGCACAGCACCCTCTCCGTCAGCGAGCAGGATAAGGTGAGCGCCGCGAGGAGCTCGCCTTTCCCTTGCCCTGATGGAGTTTTGCCGAGCTCCTTCGTCCTCCTGCCCAATTTTTGCCACCCCTCAGGTGTTTGATGTTCCCCCTCCCGGCGTCCGAAAGTGCATCCTCGCCACCAACATCGCCGAGACCTCGGTGACCATCGACGGCGTGCGCTTCGTGCTGGATTCGGGTGAGGCCTCGCCGGCCTCGGGGGGAGCCTCCTGCTCCTCCCTGCCCTGCCCTGACCTTCTCCATCCCTCCAGGGAAGGTGAAGGAGATGAGCTACGACCCCCAGGGCAAGCTGCAGCGCCTGCAGGAGTTCTGGATCAGCCGGGCGAGCGCCGAGCAGCGCAAGGGCCGCGCTGGCAGGACGGGGCCCGGGGTCTGCTACCGGCTCTACGCCGAATCCGACTACGACGCCTTTCCCCCCTACCCCGTGCCGGAGATCCAGCGGGTCGCGCTCGATGCTCTGGTCCTCCAGGTAACGGGGTTCCTTCCCCCTTTTTAGGGTGCAGTCGGAGCCCCCAAAAGGAGGTGCTCGGGATCTTCGCAGCGTAAATATCCGGGCTGTTTCCTTCCACGAAGCTCTGCCTGCTTCTCCCCCAGGTAAAAAGCATGGGGCTGGGCGACCCCCGGACCTTCCCCTTCTTGGAGCCCCCTCCCTCAGCCAGCCTGGAGACGGCCGTGCGCTACCTGCGGGAGCAGGGGGCCCTGGATGAAGCCGAGGAGCTGACACCCATCGGGACGCTGCTGGCCCAGCTGCCTGTGGACGTGGTGGTGGGTGAGTGATGGTCAGGGGGTGTGCAAAACCCCCCAAAACCTCCCTTTTAAGCCCTCGCTGCGTCCCTTTTCTCCATCCTGCAGGCAAAATGCTGGTGCTGGGTGCACTTTTCGGGCTGGCCGAGCCCACGCTGACGGTGGCGGCGGCGCTGAGCGTGCAGTCGCCCTTCCTGCGCCTCTCCAACGCCAACCCCGACTGCGCCACCGCCCGGCGGCCCCTCGAGAGCCCCCACGGGGACCCCCTGACGCTGCTCAACGCCTTCAACGAGTGGGTGCAGGTGAGGGGGGCGAGGAGATGGTGGGATGGGGACGGGAAACGGCTCCGTTTTGGGGCCGGTACCGGAGCCCGCGGTGTCCCTGTGCAGGTGAAGTCGGAGCGCGGCAGCAGCTCGCGCAAGTGGTGCCGGCGGCGGGGCTTGGAGGAGCATCGGCTCTACGAGGCTGCCAACCTGCGGCGGCAGTTCCAGGTGAGGGCACAACGGAGCCAAATTCACCCGAAACCTCCCCATTTTTTATTTATTTATTTATTTATTTAACCTGCGGGTTCTCAGCGACGTTTCCTCCCCCCCCCAAAAACAGGAGCTGCTCCGAGACCACCGGCTCCTGGAGGCGGCCCCCAGCCGGCCCAGCGACAGCTACAGCCGGCAGAGCCGGCACCGGGAGCGCCGCGAGCTGCACCGGCTCTGGCGCCACCACACCGAGACGCAGGGACGGAAGCGCAAGGTGCTGCGGCTCCAGGATGGCACCGCCGGCTCCTCCGGTGAGGAAGAGGAGGGAGCAGGTGCCCGTGAGCCCGGTGAGCGCAGCGTCGACATCCAGGTGAGCCTCAGCTCCCGTTCCCTCGCTCGGGAGGCGAAATCGGGCTCCAACCGAGCTCTTGGCACCTTCTCTGTCCCCGCAGGATGTCAAGTTTAAGCTCCGCCACGACATGGATGAGCTGCAGGCCGTGTCTGGCTCGGTCCTGTCGCCCTCGCAGCTCGCTCTGCTCAAGCTGGTGCTGTGCAGGGGGCTCTACCCGCAGCTGGCCGTGCCCGATGCGCTCAACAACAGCCGCAAGGACTCGGATCAGGTGCGTGTCCCCATCCACTATCCACCCCTTGGATTTGGGGAGGCTCTGCCCACGTTCCAGCCCCTTTATTTGGGGGCTCCGTGACGCTCATCCTGCTCTCGCTGCAGATTTTCCACACCAAGAGCAAGCAGGGCGTCGTGCTTCACCCATCCTGCGTCTTCGCCACCAGCCCGGAGCTGCTGCACGCCAAGGAGGGGAAGGAGCGCGGCGGGACCAAAGGTGGGCGACCCCAATCAGCTTTTTCCGCACCCATTTTTGGATGGAGAGCCCCTCCGGCATCGGGGTCTGGCACCCCCTCGTTGGTGGGGACGGGGAGAGGCTCAGGACCCCCCTGAGATGCCCCTCGTGTCCTTGCAGAGGACGGGCTGAGCCGCCACCACCAGCTCCTCGCCTTCGTCTCGCTACTGGAGACCACCAAACCCTACCTGGTCAACTGCATCCGCGTGCCGGCGCTGCAGGTGGGCTCTCGGTGCTTCCTCCTCCTCCTCCTCTTCCTCGCCGCCCCCTCGCAGCTCCTCAAACTGTCCCTGCCTCGCTCCTTCAGGCTCTCCTGCTCTTCTCCCGCTCGCTGGACACCAACGCGGACTGTACGCGGCTGGTGGCGGACGGCTGGCTGGAGCTCACCCTGCCCGACGCCGCCGCTGCCCTGCGCTTCCTCGCCGCCGCCCTGCAGCTCCGAGCCTCCTGGGAGAAGCTCCTGGACCAGCAGCTGGACCCCGGGGGCGACGAGCCCAGCTCCAGGGACCTCTCCGCGCTCAAACGGGGGCTGCTGGAGTTCCTGGGGATGGAGGTGGGGGCTGGAGGGGGGCGGTCGCGACGCGCGGGGTGGTTTTAGTGGTTTTTCGGGGTAAAAGTGAAGGGGAAACCACGGGGAGGTGCTGGCATCATGGAGCACTGGGCTGGTCCCAGTACTGTATACAGGATACGTATATCCCTAGTAGATATACTATATATACAATTATATCTTACTGTATATGCTGTATACAAATATCCCTAGTATATATACTAGATATACGATGATATCTTACTGTCTATACAGTATATATATATCCATAGTAGATACACTATATATAAATATTTTGCTGTATATACAGTATACGTATATCCCTAGTATATATACTACATATACAATATCTTACTGTATGTCCAGTATATGTATTCCCCTAGTATATATACTGCATATATAATGATATCCTACTGTATACGCAGTATATGTATGTCCCTACTATATATACTACATATATAATATCTTACTGTATACACAGTATATGTATATCCCTAGTAGATATACTATATATACAATTATATCTTACTGTATATGCTGTATATATATATCCCTAGTATATATACTACGTATACAATTCTATTTTACTGTCTATACAGTATACATAGATCCATAGTCGATATACTATATATACAATGATATCTTACTGTATATACAGTATACGTATATCCCTAGTATATGTACTATATATATGATGATACCTTACTGTATATATACTGTATATATATATATAGTATATATAATATATATGATTCTATCTTCCTGTGTATACAGGATACGTATATCCCTAGTCGATATTCTATATATAAGATTCTATCTTACTGTATATACTGTATGCATATATCCCTAGTATATATACTATATATACAGTGATATCTTACCGAGGAGGATCCATCCAAACACCACGACCATGTTTTAATTTGGGGGGCTCATGGAGCACCCGCACGGGCTCTGGCCTCCCCCTCGGGATACCTCCAGCCTCGACCCTGTGGCGGTGCTCGGTCACGCACCCCCAGGGCTTCACGTCAGGGTTAAGGCTGACCCCAGGAGATTTTTGGGGAGCTCCTCGGCGTGTCCCCCAGCATCTCCTCGTGTCCCCCCAGGCGCCGTACCGCCTGCGCCAGCTGACGGGGCTGGAGAAGCAAGCTCTTTACGTCGGCCCCCAGACCGTGCCTGCAGCCCCCCACCTCCCGGGGCTCTTCCAGGGCACGGAGCTGAAGCCTGACGAGGTGAAAGGCGGCCACAGGGTGACCGAATTCCTCACCTACAACTGCCTGGCCGTGAGTACCCCCTTCTCCCACCCTCTTTTACATCCTCCTGGGGGTGTGTGTCCCACTTATATCCTTGTGCCCCCACCCAGACGGACACGGACCTCTACAGCGAGTGCCTGCGGACCTTCTGGACGTGTCCCCACTGCGGTCTCCACATGCCCTTCACCCCCCTGGAGAGAATGTGCCACGAAAGCGCCTGCCAGCCCACCGAGGGTGAGCCCCCCGGGGCTGAGACTGGGGACATCTGGGGACAGATTTCCTTGGGGGGGCTTGGGGAGGGTTGGTAAAGGGAGAGGGGTGGCAGTGATCCTCACCATGCCCTGAAAACGTGGCACAAAATAAGAGTTTTGGGATGGGGATGGAATAAAAAGGTTTTGGGGATGATCCTTAAAGATTTGGGGGCTGATCTTGCACTGTCTGTCCCTGCAGCCCCCCCGGAGGAAGAAGCTGGGAGCTCTTCCAAAACCTCTGCCCTGCACCGGCTCTACCACTGCGACATCTGCCAGCAGGACTTCACCCTCACGCCCACCGACATCCTCCGGCACAAGAAGCAGCACCAGTGAGCCCTGCTCACTGGGACGCCAGCCCCGAGGGCTTCGGAGCCTCCTGGGGAGGGTGGAGACCCCCAAAATTGGGGGAGCCCCCTGCTCTGCTGCCCTTGGTGTCCTTAGAGACATCAGCTGCATCCTCAAGGACATTGTGTGGCTCATCGCTGACACTGTCACGTTTCCTCAGGTTGGGAAAACTTGATTTAAGTTATTTTTTTGGTGTTAAATATAAATAAATGTGTTTTTTTTTTTGAGAAGCTGGGTGCTGTCCTGGTGGTGGGGGCAGGGTTTTGGGGAAGTTTCCCCTGCCCCGTGCTGCTGTACAGCACGGCTCAGCCAGTGTGTGGCACTCCCACACCACATTTCATCCCCTGCCTCATCTCCTCCTCTCGCTGCATCGCTGCAAAAGGCACGACAGGGCCCATGCCACCACGTCCACGGCGTTTCCAAGGCCTCGAGGAGCCTCAAGACTCAAAAACCAACCCCAAAACCCCGCGACACCGCTGACGGGTGACCCGAGCACCCCTGCTGCGTTCCCCTGGGAGGCCTGCTTTCAAGCCGTGGCTGCAAAAATGCCATTTTGGGGACTGAAAATGGCAATTAATTAAAAATGAAAAGCAATCTGGTGGTATTTTTAGTTCTGTGGCATGCTGCGTTTTATTTGCCAGGAATTAAAAAAAATAACGCAGCTTGAGCGACATCGTGACACTTTGGTGTAATGAACTGCTCCCAGAGCAAAGTTTCTTGGGATTTTAATTGTGTTTTTTTTAAGACCCGCAGCTTTTTGTGCAGATTTAAGTCTCGCAAGGGCTCCGTGGCCATAAAACGAGTGATAGAGGGGAAAAGGAAAAGCCTGGATTATTGTTTTTTTAGCTGGCAAAGCAGCTCGAGCAGCCAGGCGTGGCGAGGCAGGATGCTGAGCGCTTCCTCATCCCCTTTTTTCTTGGTAAATTGAAATTTCTTCCCTTTTTTTCACCCCTCGGCTCACTCCTTTGCCACTTGCCGTTCGCCTTGCCTCCTTGCTCGGGCTTATCCGCAGTTAATTACCGCTCGGGCACAGGTAATTCCTGGCAGGAATTAATTAAGCGGGCGCTTCGCTAAGCAGCTTATTGGGGTTTACAGGCAGGGGGATGCTAATTCAGGTGGTGGAAGTGGCCTCCCCCCACGGTAAGCATCCTTCTTCCCCTCCCCACCACCATTTGCTCGGCTTCCTTGCTTTGCTCGTCTCCGACTTTGCTTCATTTATTTGATTTTTGGTTCTTTTTTCGCCTTCGAGCAGGGAGGGGGAGTCCCCGTTGCCGTGGCAGCGGGGCGGGATGGGAGATGCTCCTGCCATAGCGACGGGAGATGCTCCTGCCATGGCAACGAGCATCACGGGGGAGCTTGCAGATGGGTTTTGCTTTATTTTTTGCTTTTTTTGGGGAAAAAATAAGCCCCACTGCTTTGCTTAACCACCCCTCCCCATCAGCTGCACGGCAGAGGGCGACACGAGTTGGGCACCGAAAATATTCAATGGTTTGGGCTTGGAAAGAGGCAGCTCCACGTCAGGTTGTAGAAAAGCCAAATGGGGACCCAAATTTGCCCAAACTTGTCCAAACTTGGGCCCCCAAGCCAACTGCACGTCCTCGCCTTGATGGAGAAAACCCAACAGCCCTCCCCAGGATTCGTCAGGGCTCCCATAAAGCTCATGGCATGGAGGAAAAAGGAGGCGAGGGGATAGAGGAAATTGCCTTATTTCTTTTAAAATCAGCTAAAATAAAATAAAAACTAATTTACACAACTGAAAATTAATCAAGGCGGCCGTAACGAGGGGAGATTCATTTGCTTGGAGCCCTGCTAATGAAAGCCACAAATTCAAATCCCACGTGCTAAATCGCACGTGCTAAAATTGCTCATTTTTTTTTTTTTTAACAAATTGCTAAATCCTCTGGATTCCCAGCCCTGTGGCATGGGTCCTCCGCTGGGGAACATCTTCCAGCACCAAATCCTGCGTGAAAACACCCTGCCATTTACCAAACTTAATTAAAACACTTCCCCCGAGAGGATTTCCCATGTCCTTAGGCCACATTTTCCAACGGAATGGGAAATTTGGGGTTGATTTCACGAAAAATATAAGAGCTCCAAGCTCTTCCGCCCTGTTAATGACCTCGTTTTGTTCTTTGCAATCTTCTCATTATCACCCTCGTCAGTGTCGTGTAAGTTAAGGCAATCGCATTAACCTCTAATTGAACCCAACGCCGTTGTTTGGGGATAATTAAGCCCCGTCGTTAGTGAGGTCGAGAGGGAACTGAATGTCGAGGCCAAGGCAGAAAGCTCCCAGCTGAGCTCTGGCTTCCTGGAAGCAGGGGTGGTGGTGGCCTTTTTATTTTTAAGGGATTTCTCTGAAATTTAACCACTTTAAGAGTGGCGAAGGGATGGAAATCATCTGCGGAGGGTGTGCTCAAAGGAAACTCGTGGTCTTCTTCCGTGCCCTTGCGTGCTGGAATTAGGGAGTAGGGGATGAAATTAGGGGGTGGGGGATGAAATTAGTGGGTGGGAGGTGAATTTAGGGGATGGGAGATGAATTTAGGAGATGGGAGATGAATTTAGAAGGTGGGAGGTGAATTTAGGGAACAGGAGATAAATTTAGGGGATGGGAGATGAATTCTGGGGGTGGGAGGTGAATTTAGGGGATGGGTTGGGCTGAGCTTGCCCAGAGGAGGGCAAATGGAGCTTTTTTGGGATGCTCTCTTCTCCAAAATTGATTTTTTTTGGAGATGCCACCACTACTCCCTCTTCCCAGCACCACCCTTGTGGGATGTTCCAGCTGCTTTTGCTCTTTTTTTTAAAAAACAACCAAACAAAACACTCATTTTATCCCCAAACCCACTTTTTTTTCCTCTGCAAACCCCTCGCCTTGCAAACCTCCCTGCAGGACCAGGGAGGCCCTGCTGGCAGCGTCGCTGCTCGTTAGCCCGAGCCCAAAAACGACAGGAGCTCTGCAAAATCCCTGCTGGAACATCACAGCTCTGCCCCTTGCTGCCAAAACCATTTTCTTTTCGAGCAGCTCCACGGCTTCGACGCCGGGCATCTGTCATCTGAAAGGAGATGAGATGGGAAAGGGATGAAGTTGATTTTTTTTTGTTTTTTTTTTTTTGAGGGGGGAGCGCAGGTTTTGCAGTCCTCCCCAGACTATTTAGCAGGGGAAGGATGTCAAGAGCAGGATATTTTATTAACTTGACAATAAGGGAGTGTGAGAGTGCTTTTAGGAGCAGGGCCGTCCAGCCTCATTAGCTCTGCCCAGATGTGTGAGAGCAGGGGAATGGCTGCAGCCCAGGGGCTTGTCTGCATGCACCGACTAATTCGGATTAATTCAGCCTAAAAGACTAAAAATACGAGACTTTGCATTGACAAAGAGCAATAAAAATACTCTTTTTTTTTTTTTTTTAGGAACTTCCATTTGCGCACCTATCAGAAAAAATGAAAAGAGCCAGACATCATCACTGCTGGTAGGAGAGCGCTTTTAAAAATTAAGAATCAGCACAAATCTCGCTGCTTTTTCATCATTAACAACTGTTCTGAAAAAAAATAAATAACTAGAATAAAACCCACACCTCTTTATCCTGTTTTACTGCTATATTTGTCCATAAAAAGACCTTTTAAGCATAAAAAAAGCTGCACTGTGCCATAGCAGCCCTGGGTGGAGAAGCCCCACGAGGCTCCATGTCCTTTTGGGTGGAAATCCTGAGGGATGGGGATGGAGAGCATCCATCAAGCTCAATTTACCAGCGCTGATTTTGCTGCGTGTGCAAGCATCCACCTCTACCCACCAACCTTCCCGACTGCAATCAGCGTTTAATTAGCTCCATGCTCGTCTGTGCACATATGCAATAAATTGCTGCGCGTGCAAGTTGGCAGCACGGGGCCAAACCAAGTGATTCTCTGCAGCATCTGCTCCGGTTTCCTTTCCTAAGGAGAGCCAAGATCCCATCTTCAAAGCCCAGTGTTGTACTCTGTGATGTTGCCCATCGGTTCTGAGGGCAGTGAGAGGAGCTGGCTGGGAAAGAAGAAAATAATTCAAAAAAAAAAAATGGAGGAAGAAAAGGTGGGGAAATGCTAGAAATAATTTCTGCTTCAAGGCTGTGCAACTGCAACCTCTGTGATTCTGAGATAACCCTGGGTTTTCCCCAGCATTGCTTCATGGAAAGCTGTCTCCCAGCACAAGACTCTATTAGCAGGGTATTTTTCTCCCCAAAATGCCTTTCTGGTGGTGATGCACAAGCTCAAAGCGTGCAGCAGATGCGATCAGATTAAACCTGCAGCAAGCGAACACGGGGGAAGGAGAGGCTGAAACGAGATTACACAGATAATTCGATTAAAATTTCCCTCCTCGTGCAGAGAGTGCTTGACGGACAGCTCGAAGGACGGCTTAATTACGGTTTTCAACCTGTGCGGAACCAGAGATTTACTGTGCTGCTCCAGTTATTAACTCAGATTTCAGAGGAGCAAGTGATAAAAAAGATACTGTGGGCTTGCTGGTGCATTTCTGGGGAAAAAAAAATGAGAATCTGAGAGAGATCAGGTTCTGACAGCAGATCTGTCTTAGCTGGGTGGATAGAAGTAGAAGAAGATCCAGCTGTTGGAAGCACAAACCAGATGCACCATGAGCAAGGTGACAAAGAGGTGATAACAATAATAATAAATAATAATAATAATTAAAAAAAAAAAAACACAGATAAATCTTGAAGAGCTGGGTACAAGCAGAGCTGCCAGGGCATGAAGTGTCGCCATGAGACAACAAAAACTGATGTTCCTGCATCATTTTTGGTGGCTGTCCTGAGCAGGGCCACTAGAGACCTGCACAAACACCGTGCTGAAATCCATCTGTGGTTCACCCTTGCCCTGTCCTGCTTATCTCTGAGCTGTTCTGTAGCAACCCCAGCTCATGCAAGCACAACCCTCATCCTCAAGCACCACCAGATATCCACGGAGGAGATGAATGATTTGAGTATTGACAAGAAGACACTCCTCCACTTGCTGGTGGGATGGTTCCCCAGCACCTGGAAGGGATTCAGCACCAAAAAACACCAGCATTCATTGAAATCTCTGCCAGGGCTTGGGCTAAAGGCGCGTTGCACATCGGTGTCTCCCATCGCACATCGCTTGTACCCAACGTTGGCGTCGTTCATTGCTTGTGCCCAACGTTGGCATCCCCCACTGCTCGTACCCAGTGTTGGCATTTCCCATCACTCATTGGTTCATACCCAACATTGGCACCTTCCATTGCTCATCGCTTGTACCCAAATTTGGCATCTCATGTTGCTTGTGCCCAACGTTGGCATTTCCTATCATTGCTCACCAGTTCGTACCCAACATCAACATCTTCCATCGCTCATTGCTCATACCCAATGTTGGCATCTCCTATCCCTTATCAGTTCATACCCAGTGATGGAATCTCCCATCACTCATCGGTTTGTACCCAACGTTGGCATCTCCCATCACTCGTTGGTTCATACCCAACGTTGACGTCTCCCATCGCTCATACCCAGCCCCAGCCCCACGTGTGGACACCAGCTCTCAGGCTCCAAATTTGTGTGGTGTTGTGCTCATCGTTTCTCCAGCCAGTGATTTTTCTCCAGCCTCCCATTAAGGTGTCGGTGCGTTTGTCACCATCCCCTCATGGATTTTCCCCGGGGAAGATGCTGGCAGGCGCGAGCCCGTGATGGATCTGCCCACTTTAGCACATCGATGCTGCCGAAGCCATCACCGCTCTCTCCTCTGTTTGTTATTCTACATCTTGAATGATTTGGCCAATTCATCTGGGAGGTGAAGAGAGATAAATAGCATGGGACAGACAGTTCAATTACGCCTCTGCTGCGGATGGCAATGACCAGAAAAATGTCAAGTTTCGGTAGTGGCCGCGAGGACAGTGCCCTCCGGAGAGCAGGGGACTTGCGAGTGAGACGTGAGTGGTGGCCCAGGACTGCAGGAGAGAGAGGATGAGATCCATCTAAAGCCGTTCTTGTACCACTCAGCCTCCAGAAAAAGAACCTCTGATGATTATTTTAGGGGCAGACAGCTGCTGCTCTTGCAATGTGCAATTTAGGGCCGTCTTCTTGGGAGGTTTTTAAGGCTTGCTGTCACACGCCGGGTCCCACCACTGCTTTGCACAGTTCACAGACGAGTTAACACAACCTCCAGCGAGCGTAGTTTGCTTGGAAGTGGCTGTGCACCATCTCCTTTCACAGCTTTCCTCCTACCACCCCTCGAGCTGCCACACAATTAAAGATAGTTCATTTGCAAGGGACCTGCAAGCATCATCAAGTCCGACTGCTTAATTAATCCCAGCCCAACCGGAGGATCCCTCCCGACTCAGCATTGCACAGGAGCCTGTTTTGCCTTCAGATCCTGCGTGGCTTGTTCTCTCGGAAGCAAAGTGACCCTTTTTTCACCTGCAAAAGCCTTGAGGAGGCAGCCGTACCCTCGCCACCCTACACGATCGAGCAGGCGGGAGCGCTCCGGCGAGCGGTGATTTATTACCGGTCAGCACGACGTGGCAGCTTGCAGCTAAATAGGAGCCCCATTAAGGCGAGACAGGACGCAGATGGAGGACCTGCCACCGACAGCTCTCAGGGCTGCAAAGCATTGCTCCACCCTTGCATTTAAAAAAGAAAAAAAAAAAAAAAAAAAGTGATTTTTTTTTTTGAAAAAAATGTTTTCAGTGCAGCTCCGGAGTTTTTGGGGCAGGCTGCCCTATGCCATGCATGATTAAAACCACAGTGTGAGGACTTTTGCCCAAGTTCTTCTGCTTTTTGTGCTGCTGAAACCTTCCTGAAATCGCTCTGCTGTGGGAACGACGCAGCTCGTTAGGGGGAAAATCAGCCACATGCAATTACGACCAACGCAAAGCTCTGAAGCCAAGTAATGCTGCGGATCACGTATCAGCAAAAGCTTCTCAGAGGGATTTGTTCCTCCCCTCTCTTACCCGAGAAAGCAGGGTCAAGGAAAAACCCTATTTACGTGCTGCTTCTGGGGGCGGCAGGTCAACGAGAGCTGCCCAAGACAAGAGAAATGTTGTTCCAGCTCGTTAAAGCACCGTGAGCAATCACTGCTGCAGCGTGCAAATCGGAGCACAATGCAAGGTCCTCAGGCTTCAAATCCAGGCTTTTTGCAGCTGGTTTTGCTTGCAGGCATGAGCTGAGGCTTGAGCCAAGGGGAAAGAAATGATCGGTTTGGGAAAAAACAAGGGAATTTTGCAGAAGGGTTAAGTAGGGTTGCAGCAGCAGAGAGCACGTGGACCCTGCCAGATCCTCCTTGGAGGTGCTGGAGTGGCTTCAGGAGAAACTTCCCAAGCCCCAGTCAAAAAAATTAAAGGAAAAAAAAATACCAGAAATACATAAAACTCACAAAATTGTTCAACAATCCCAGCTGGGAGGGGTGATGGGGGGTGCCCACCTCTCAGCAAGGCCACCTCCAAAATTTTGCTCAGTGTCCTGCTGTGTGCGGCTCTATCCCAGCCCTAAATTCATCTTCTGGCCCTAAAACCTTCTGTAGGATGGACGGGGAGGATGAATGGATGGATGAAGCACAGGGGATAATCTTGAAAACAAACAAAATTGGGAACGTGCTACAAAGACATTAATCCACTCCCTGCTCCTTTGCTTGACAGCTGCGCGTAGCCCTGAGCCTACACCGAGTAAATATGTCCTTTAATAAAAACCTATAAAGGAAGAAGCTTTGTCTGGATGTTGCCTGCAGTGCTTGGATCTCGTTACCCATCACCCGCCATCCAAAGTGCCCAACTCATCCCTCCTAATCCCCACGTTTATAAGACCCATCTGCATCCCGCGGATTATTTTCCATTATGCATCATTAGTCCCGGTATTTACAGAAGAGCCAAAGTGACAATGAAGATCATTGTTTGAAGCACCCAAAATCCTTTACATCGCGTGTTTGCTCCTGGGATATCCGCAGTAATTGAAATGTGGTCTGGAAGCAGAAAAAAACCATGGGGGAACGCAGCTCGTTGGTTTCTGGAGAGGGTGAAAATGGCAGAGACACCTCTCAGCCCCAATTCTGGAGCATCCCTTAACGGGGAGAAAGCACAAGAAGAAGTCCACCAGGATCAGGTTTGGAGGGAGGAGGGTGAATTCCCATCCAGCCTCTAGGCTATATTTCAGCAGGGGGCAGAACACAGCCGTGGTTCTTTCACTTCTTCCACCCTCAGCGCTCAATCGTGGAATGGTTGAGGTTGGAGGCACCCCTGGGTGCCCAGCACCTTGTCCAGCACCCTCTGCAGATCTCCACAGAGGAGGCACCAGCAGCTCTCTGGGCAGCCCGTGCCAGCACCCCATCACGCTCCAAATCACAAAGTGGTTTGGAAGGAAACCTCCTGGGCTCCACTTTGTCCCCCACCACCTCTTGTCCAAGCAAAGAGCACGGAGAGCATCAACGTGGCTGTGCAAGGAGCATCCGCCGCGTGCTGCACGAGGAAGAGCATCCCTTGGGGAAGAAGACCACCACCTCCACCCTATCATCTTCCCCACAGCACAAGGGAGATCTGCTGAGAAAAGCAGATCCTTTATAGGGCAGGAGGAACCAACCCCCCCTTGCCAGTCCCTTGCACCCCCCTTCCATTTTCCCACCCCGAGGAGCTGCTTCCACATACGCCGCGGTCTGGCAGCCACCCAGCGGCACTCATTAAACAGGAGCTGCTGCTGCTGCTGCTGCCATAAATCAAGGAGCTGGCAGCTTGCTCGATGCGGGGAGCCGGGCTATGTTTAGCCACCAGGCTCCTGGAATAGCATCCGTGCTCAGGTCGGGACCGCACACCTGCGGGACAAGCGAGGGGTCCCTTTGGGGATGGGTCCTCAGCTCCTTGCAATCCTCAACGTGACGTTTTAGTGCAGACGTACCTGCTGCAAAATACCAATAGATGCAAGCAGCTTTCACGAAAAGCTGCCCCTGTTAAAGATTTTTTTTTAATTATTTTTTATTTTTATTTTTCAGCGTCATCAAAACGCAGCTTGCCGAGAGGCTCTGTTAGCGGCGAACACGGCGGATGAGCAGAGAGGAGCAGCACTGCAAAGCCACGGGTGTTGCTATTTCTTCCCAGCTGTGCAAGCACCTTTGGAGCAAAACCGTGACCCAGATTTCCACATGCTTCCCCTGCAAGCAGGGGAGGAAACAAGGTGACACATTACAGCACGGAAATCCAGGGATTTTGTCCCGTTTCTTGCCAGAGCTTCAGGGGACATGCAGGAGCAGTTGTTACAGGTCTGAGCAGCGTGCCAGCAGTCGCAAATATTGCTTTTCCTCCCCAAAACCCAGCTCTTCGGAGCAGCTTTTGGCACAGCGAGGTGTTTCGTGCTGTGTGTGCACACAGAGTGCTTCTGCTCAGGGCGAAGCAGCCCAGCATCTGCTCAGAAAAAAAAAAAAAAAAAAGCTGCTCAAGGGGTGCAAAAATGCAGGAGGTGGGAAAAAAATCTCAACTGCAGAGGTTTGCGGAGCAGAGACCGTGGTCCGTGCTGAGGTTTGTGCTTGGGCATTGGGATGATAGGACTCGAGATCTTCTGAAGTGATGCAGAGCATCCTCTGGTCTCTGGCATGGACGTGGAAATCCTCCAGGCACAGCAGGGAGAGGAGGGGATGGCTCCAAAAAAAAATACCACGCAGGTCCAGCACGGTGCAAAATGCAGCTTGGGGGCTGGGGGACACCCCCTGGCTCAGATCTCCAGGGCTGCTCCACACCAGCAGCCCCTGCAGAGGCTTCAGGATGCAAAAATTAAAAAAAATGAAAGCGCTCAGCCCAAAATTTCACCGTTTCCTTCTCCCCAGGGAGCAGTCGGGTGATGCTGCTGAACTAGCAAAGGCAGTTTTCCCCACGGATATGGATCTTCTCACAAGTCCTGCCACCTCCTCCAGACAGGACAAAGCTGCTGAAGGATAAACCGGAGCTGAGGATTCACAGTCAAGCAAACAGAAAGGCTTCCAGCAGCGAGCAGAAATGCAAGGGATGCCAGCTCCTCGGCGCTGCAGCTCCAGCCAGCATCTTGCTCTCCCTGCTGCCAGATGGTTTTGGCCACACCGGCACCGCGCCGACCCACTCCCTGCTCTCATCTGCATCCTGCTGGCAAGATGCTTGCCAGACAAAAAGAATAAATTAAAAAAAAGGCAATATGTTTACGCCAAATTTCTCGGAGAACACCTGGAAGCTGGCAGGTTCTTCTTCCCACACAGCTGGTGGAGGTGCTGGTCTTTCAGGCATTCCTCTTCCCTCTCTGTAAGCCGAATTATTAATCCTAGAGCATCAGCTGCTGGCACGGGAATGGGACAGGAAGGTCCAGCCCTTTAACACCAAGGAATAAATAAAACACCAGGGCAGAGATATTGGTTGTTGCTATTAAGATATCAAGATCCCGTGGGACTGTTTTCCACCTCCCTTCAACCACATGGAACTGTGGAATAGTGGAATTATAAAATCTGAGAATCGTGAAATTGTGGAATCTTAGAATCACAAAATCATAGAATTATGGAATCTTGGAATTATGGAATTGTGGAATCTTAGAATCACAGAACTGTGGAATCAGAATCTTGGAATCACAGAATCATGGAATCTTAAAACCACAGAATTACAGAATTACAGAACTGTGGAATTACTGAATCACGGAATCTTAAAACCACAGAATTACAGAATTGTGGAGTTACTGAATCATGGAATCTTAAAATCACAGAATCACAAAACTGTGGAATTAGAGAATCACAGAAAAATGGCACCTTGGAATCACAGAACCATGGAATTGTGGAATCTTAAAACCACTGAATCACAGAATTGTGGAATTAGAGAATCACAGAATAGTGTAATCATAAAATCAAGGAATCTTGGACTCACAGAACTGTGGAATTACAGAATCACAGAATAGTGGAACCTTGGAATCACAGAATCATGGAATAATTTAGGTTGGAAAAGCCCTCTAAGATCATCAAGTCCAGGCTTGATGGATCCGACCACACGCGGAGCTGTGCAAGGTGCTTTTCTCATTCTGCCGTGGAGCATCCCCTCCATCAACAAGGATGGTGAGACACCCGGGCTCAGCTAGCGAAGGATGAATTGTCACTCGCATGCACCCTGATAAAAAAGAACACAAATAGCGCAGAAACAAACCAGATCGCTTATGGGATGGAAAATTCACAGGGCAGTGCTTCCATTTAAGTTTTCAATTTAGAATTTAATTTGCTCCTTGTACACAGGAGCAGCAAATTAGTTGCCGTGATGGAAAATTTGCTTACAGCAACAAACCGCAGTGTTATTTCCTCCTAAATATCTTGCTGAAAGGGATGATCGACTCGGACATTTCTCTGTCTGCACCCGAGTCCCCTTCAGACACCTCGGGAGGAGGGATGAATTTTGAGGAGATATATTCCATGGGGCAAGAAGTTGCAGGAGATACATTCCATTGGGCTAGAAGTTGCAAGAGATATATTCCATAGGGCAAGAAGCTTGAGGAGATATATTCCACGGGGCAAGAATTTCGAGGAGATATATTCCATGGGGGGATGAGGTTGGAAGAGATATATTGCTTTCTATTAAACTACATTCCTCCAAAGGTCTGCTCTCCAAAATATCCATTGTCTGCTTAAAAGGACCGTCCATAAAACTCTTATCACCCATGGGAAGTCTTCTGCAGCACAGCTTTCTCAAGCCAGTATCAAAAGATTCATTAAAAGCCCTCTCCATCCTCCTTTTGTGCTGTGTCAAATCCTTTCAGAAGCCTTCTTGTGACAACGGTTAAAAATTCGCAATTTTTAGCAAGAGACCCCCAAGACATCTAAAACATCTCCCTAAGATCCTCATCAGTCCTTGGCACAGCTTTCAACATCTCCATCCCCTTCCATGCCATGGGAGGGAAGAAAACGCAGGAGTCCTTGCATGCTTGTGTACAGCAGCTGTTAATTGCTCAGGTGCTTCGTTAAATGCAAGCAAAACCACAATTAAAACTCCTGTTCCTCCTGCAGGCTGGCCCTTGAATCCGTAACAACCTGTCAGGTTTCAAAACGAAATCCTGGATTTTTTTTTCCTAATACCAAATAACATTTCATTATTTCTCTAAAAAGGTTTTAATTTCTTAGAATAATTGCTCCAGCAATTCAGCCAAGAATTTTTTTCCCCTTTTTCTGTAACCTGAGCTGATGGAAAATTGCTTTCATTTAATTTAATTACAGCTGTGGAATAATGCATTAAATATGCGCTCCCTTTGTGTTTACTCTTATATTCGAGAGCTGGAATTAATTAGTCCTTAACTTTGAAAAATATCTGCAGCTAGCCACTATGTAAACAGCGCAAACACTTCAGCAACTGCGTGTTGAGGGCTCAACCAGCCACAATTTTTCCTCCCCCTGACTCCAAGGAAGAAAAATAATATTGTCAAAGCATTCTGCCTTATAGCAGCAACGGCATCCAACGTGGGCAGTGCAGTAGCACGGGGCCACGGATGCTTCCCTCCAGCCCACTGCAAAAACAGATCGCAAAGAAATAAGAAATCATTAGCTGGATGCAGGGAAAGGAGAATTTCTGGCTCCCCGAGCAGGTTTTTGGGTTATCAGAGAGGATGGAGGGTTTTGCCTTGAGTAATGCTGGTAAGAGGTAAGAATCCCATGTGGTGTAGCATGTAAAAAAAACACTCCAAAAACATCCACCATGTGACTGTAAAGCTTGCAATGGGAAGGTTGGGTCCCAGAACATGTCGTTCAAAAAAAACCACAAAGCCAAAAGTGTCCTACAACATGTCCAACGCCACACTTGGGTGCTCAGTGGGCCACAATTTGGCAACGCCGCAAGACCACCCCAAAGACAGCCTCGCACCAAAGCTCTCAAAGACCTCAGACCACCATCAGCACCATGGCTATTAGGTCAATTAATCCAGCCTCCCATATAAAACAAGTTTTCTTTGCTTTATCTTCCATCCATGCCACCCTCCAGCAGGTCAGAGAGATTCTCACACAATATTTTCCCCTTGACTTCCAGCCATCCCGTTTTTTTTTCCCCATTTTGTTGATTAAACAGCTGGCATCCTCCCCGCTCCTCTCTCCAGCCGTTGCTGTGAGCTGCCCTGCCTTTTCGGTGCTTCTTCCTTGCGTCGCTTCCAATTTTTCAGAATCCTTCTAAAAACACCGTTTTGGTGCCAAAAGCAGTGTTCCGTGCCGGGGCTGTGAAGCCACCTTCCCCTCCTCTATCACAGCGCTCGTTTCTGAGGTTTTTGGCATCATCCTTCAGCTTTCCTCCATGCAGGAGGAGGAAGGAGGCAACGATGGTCTAGAAAAAGCTGATTTCAGTAGAAACTAGCACACAAAGGCTTCAAATACTCACTCTACCTTAGCGCACGCCAGGAACACGGAACACAGCCGTACATTATCGCTTAATTGCTGACAAATGTCTGTAGACACTTTCTATTAACTCACTCCGTGCAATTTAGCCAAAGGCAATGGGGTTTACAAGGAAGGCAAGGTGCTTACCTCCTCCAATTAAAACCAAATTTCGTGCCCTCTAACAAATCCCAAATAACTTCGTAATTTGGACCTTGCTCTGCTATTGCCACGTACAACCCACGGGTCACTAGAAGAGGGAGGAAAGATAATGCTTTTATTTATTTATTTATTTATTTATTTATTTATTTATTTATTTTAATTCAGGCTGAATTCATACAGCCCTTGGCCTCATTTTTTTTTTCCTCCCTTTGCCAACAATTTGCAGATGAAACAGCAGCTAGCAGGGGGTTTATTGCATGAGAGCTGTATCGGCAGCTTCTCATTAATCTAAGTCAAAAAAAGGAAACAGCAAAATACCTACTTGAACACATCCTGCAACCTGAAATAGCCCAACGAGACAAATAGCCCCAAGAGGCCAAATGCACCGAAATAACTCCATCATGCTCAAAGTCCCGTTGGGTTTGTTGCTCCAAGTCACTGGAAACCAACTTCTCCTCCTCCCTTTTGTCCAGGTGATGTAATTATATGTGCTTCTAATTGCTGCTTTGCAGAGGCTGATAATTTGTTTTTAATTTAGCTCTAAAAACATATTTTTCCTTTTTTTGAACCCTTTCTACACAAAGACCATGTGTCTTGCCCAAAGACCGTGGATCCTGACCAAAGACTGGGTCCTGCCCAAAGACTGTGGGTCTTCCTCAAAGACCATGGATCCTGCTCAAAGACCATGGGACCTATCCACAGACCATGGGTCCTGCTCAGAAACTGTGGATTCTACCCAAAACCATGAGCCACACCCAAAGACCTTGAGTTTTGACCCAAAGACCATGGGTCCTGCCCAAAGACCATGAGTTTCACCCAAAGACCATGAGTTCTACCCAAAGACCGTGGGTCCTGCTCAAAGCCCCTGGGTCCTGACCAAATACCATGAGTTTTGACCCAAAGACCTGTCCAAAGACTGTGTCCTGCCTACCTGCAGGCCCCTCCTTGCCAGGGCACCCTGCAGGTTCTGCGGCTTTTCAGCCCCCATCCTGAAGGTCTGGTGCTTCGTGTGGCTTCAGCGGCATATAATTAGCCCACTTGGAAGAAGTTCAGTGGGGAGGATGAGATGCTGAAGGATGAAATTAATTGCTTCAAGATCAAACAGAAAGGAGCCGGGATGGGAAGGCGTCAGGCGCATCCCAATGAGCTGGAGGTTAGCAGCGCGCACCCCTGAGAGCTGCGCGCTTGCCGAGGAAAGCTTTGCGAGCCAAGAACAAACGCCGAGCCATCCTCCACCTCCTGCTGTCCCAGGGGACAGGAGCCTCAGCACTGCCTGCAGCTGTCATCCGCATCGGGAAAGCGGAGGAAAGAGCCTGGTGGATGACGTCTCCTGTCTCAAAGCCTCCCAGTTCACGGAGAGGATGGGCCACCAGGTCACCACCACGGTGCTCCTGCTCGCCACAGAGCTTTGAGCCCAAAGGATGGGGTTCACTCTGCTTTTTGGTTGGGGAGAAAGAACTTGGCAAAGCCAAGGAGGAGAAAATCAGCTCTCTGTTGCAGGGATGCTCCCAGCTCCAAGTCCTCCCTCGCTTGCAAGGAGCAGGATTTGTCCCAAATCCACGTCAAAGCAGGGCACGGCTCTTGGCATCTTGTTCCCAAGGCTGGTGCACCTCAGGAACCTCAACCAAACCAAGAGGTGTCCAAAGAGGATGGGAGAAGGAAGCCCACCAAGCAGGAGATCACTTTGTCTGCTCATAGCACCCTCAGCACCGATGCTCAGCATCGTCAGCACCATTGGCTTTCCGGAGGGGATGTTGAGTTTCACACCCAGAATTCCATCACAAGTGTGAAAAAGGCTTAAAACTTAGTGTTTGTTCCTTGTGCCGCCTTTGCAAGGAAGAAGCTGCAAACACGCATCCGTGCCAGGGCTTTCCAGCCAAAGCACAGCTTAGATCTAAAGTGTCCCAGAAGAAAATCTCCCTTGTGCCATCTTGTCTTTGGGCAGGAAATTCTGATTGCGCACCAGTGCTGGTGGAGATGAAGCTCACGGCGGAGCAAGCCTGGAAATGTGGAGATGTAGGAGTGATAAATGCTGGGGCTGGAGGTAATGTTGGCTTCTTATAGGCAAGGGAGCTGCAAATACATCCAGCTTCTTGGAGACCATCTCAGTCCTTGGAGGCAGCACATCCCTGGGCTGCAATGAGACCCAGATTGAGGCGGCGTTGTGATGATTTGGAAGAGCAATGCTGGCTTATTTTAAATGGGTCGGGCTGCAAATCCTTGCTCTGACACAGGTTTTGTTGACGTATTAACGAGCAATAAAGAGCAGGGAGAGGGGCAAGCCAGGGACAAGCCCCGCAGCCAATACCATGAGCAGTGCTCAAGCAAGGCTCAAGGCTCCACAAAGCTGATTTTCAATCTGGATTTTCCACACAACATTTAGAATATAAATATTTAGAATATAAATAGAATAAAAATAGAATAAAATAGTTAAAATAAAAATAGTTAAAACGTAGTTAAAATATAGTTACAATATAAATAGTTAAAATATAAATATTCAGAATGCAAATAGAACATTTAGCCATTTAAAAATAATTAAGAACACCTTAATTAAGAGAAGGTACATGCCAGAGGCTCCAGCCCTTGGTGTGCCTTCATCCGTGGTCCTCAAGCATCTTGAGGACAGCTGGGACCAGAACAAGAGGCTCGTCCTCCAGCCACTTCCCTGTGTCCCCAAGCACATGGACCAATTCCACTTCCAGCTGAAGCTGGAATACCTATTTCTGGCCAATTTCAGGAGGAAAGGTAACTTCTGAGAAAAAAAAAAATCAGTCGATGAGGGCCAGTACAAGAAACCGCAGGAGGTGCCTAGGGCAGCGCTGCTGCTCTGGAGCAAATTAAGTGAGATTGGATCTTTTCGTTACCCGATTGACACCTACTTAGTGGTGCCACAGGGCAACAAACTGATTTATTTTCAATGGCTGGAGCAGCAAGATGGCAAAAAAGGCTTCTTTATTCCAAGGGAAAACTGAGCACCACCCTTGTCCCTTGTCATCACACGGCGCTCTCAGCATCCACCACCGCCAACGGAGATGTGCGACACGAGCTACGCTTGTGCAAGCAGATCTAATTTTACACCTTTTCATGCAAAAACGCCTTTCTGCTTCCTCCAAAAAATAAAAACGCAGCCTGTAGACGTGAAAGCACTGCAAAGCTGCGCACGTGAGGTCTGCTGGGAGATGGTGTCACTGCCTGGTGTTGTCCTACCAGCACCAAAGCACCACCCAAAGACACAATTTGGAGAATTGGGTGAATTTGGAGAAGCAAGACTCCCAGTGCTTATTGAGCTGCCATTTCTGTTGATGCTGAGTTCTGCTTGCTTGATAGCACCTTGCCCCTGGCAAGAATTGCACCATCCCTCTTCAAGGCCAGGTTGGATGGGGTTTTGGTGGTTGACCTAGTGGGAATTTCCAACCCAAACCATTCTACAATTCTGTGATTCTAAAATTCTACAGTTCTATGATTCTAAAATTCTACAATTCTATGATTCTATGATTCCACAATTCTGCAATTCTATGTTTCTAAAATTCTATGATTCTACAATTCCATGATTCTGCGGTTCTATAAATTTAAGAATCCCCAGGCTCTTGATGGTTTTTCTAAGTGTTTTGTGATATTTCCTCAGGAATAACAAGAAAAAGAAACACAGCAGACAAGAAGAAACACAACAGGCAAGAAAACAACAAAGTGTGGCATGGTACACGTCTAGAAAAATGAATACCACCTGATTAACTTATGCAAAACATCATGTTTGGACAAAAATCCCCCCTGAGGATGCCAGATGCATTGCTAACCTTATTTTACGGCTTAGAAAGGGGGGCAGGAGCAGAAAGCAAACCCAGGACTCCCAAATCCCCAGCGCTTGTGACGGCTTAGAGGAATTAGTTTGGAGAGGTTGGTTCTTGGACCTGCCAACTGCAGCAGACTGCCTGCCGTGCTGCATTTAGAGCCTCAAAAAGCCTCCTTCAAATGTCCATTTGGTGCTCCTAAAAAACATCTTGAGCTCTTGGAGGCCTCCCATAGCTCCGGGAGGAAGGTGAGTGGACCAAGGGCTGCTCCTCCGTGCCTGCAAACCATCACCCAAAACACACTGTCAACAGCCTTGACACAACCTGCTATTAATAAGTCTCTCGTTTCATACACTACTTAAAATGCTGGCTTTTTCCTCTTTTTCTTTTTAATCTTCCCAGGAAAATCGTGTGACAAACAGGCACTGAAGACCAGAAAATTATATCAGCGTCTCCGCTGGGCCTTGTAAGAATCATTCCTCCTTTAAGTGCGCTCTTGAGGACAATATTTATTCAGATTAAAAGCCAGCGCTACATATTTCTGAGGGATTTCTTACAGTATTGATTAAAGGCCTGTGCTTGAGCTGGAACGGGGTAAGTTCTATTTTCTGTGTGCAGAAGTGCCAAATGCTGGCAGTTTGGGTAGCCACGATGCTGGAGATACATCCCCAAACTTGGTGTTTCTCAACCCAGCCTGCTGGCGGCTCCAGCATGAGATGGTTGAGGTGGGCAGGGCCCCCTGGGTGCATCTGATGGCCTTACTGGTCATACTGGGTCTGGCTGGGATGAAGTTGAGCTTCTCCATAGCAGCTCGAGCCCCTCACTGCTCCTCATTCTGTCCCCACAGTGCAGAACACCTGAACTCCACCAGAAATTGGGAGACGCTTTTAATTAATTTGCCAGGACAAAGATTTAAAACAAATGCATTGACACTGAGAGCAGAAGAAATTGTTCTAAGCACCCTTCCCAAACAAATGTATTAAAGCTGGGAGGATGGTGAGTTAGGTGAGTGAGCTAGCTATCGAAGGGTGCCAAGATCATTTTGGGTTTAAGAATTGTGTTTTTGTACAGGAATTACGGGATGCTGTGGCAAGAGGAGTGGGTGGGAGAGGGCGAGGACTCCAAAAAGGAGGAAGCCTTGGAAGAGAAAGGAACTCGTGGCATTCAACAAGCAAGCAGCGAGCCACAGGTCGCGCACTGATCCTCCTGATGGAAGGACTCCAGCCCTCGGCAATAAGCAAAAGCAGAGCCACGAGCAGCAAAAAGCCCGTTACCTGCTCCATCAGGAGCTGCTATAATAAGCAGCTCCAGAGCCATGGCAACTGAATATCCCAAAATCCCGGTGTCGTGGATGCTGCTGCTGCCAGACAGCACCTGCAGCTAAGAACAAGAGGCATGTGCGGACCAACACATGTGTCGGCGTGCATCATTTTGCACACTTATTCCACTATTTTGGGTGAATTTGGGGTTATTTAATATTTATTTAAAAATTTGAAGTAAATAAATATATGTATATTTAATTTTATTTTGGGTTATTTTGTCCCGTGCACACTGCGGCAGGTGGCCAGCTCCACCTTTGCAAGCCCGTAAGGAGTCCTCATACAGACATCCAAAAAAAAAAAATTACAAAAAATAACCCACAAAAAAACTCTTGAGGAAGCTCTCCTTACAATTAATATTCCTAAAAATCAGTTGAGAAGCTGTCTGTTGCTACAGGACCTGGTTCAATTGCTCCAGCTTGAGTCAGAGCAAGGCAGAGCAGCAGGGATTTTTTTTGTTTTTTTTTTTTTTTTTGATGCTTTCACAGCCCTGCCTGCACGAAGGCTTCTCCCCCATCAGATCTCAGAGCACAAAGACTTTGCCAGCCAGAGATTGCCCTGAAAGGTCAGGGCAGGCATCACAAAGAGCCACACTGCGAGAGCTCCTGGTCCCGCTGGGCAGGGTGAGCATCCTTCAGTGTCCGGACACCGGCAGCCAGCTCCTCGCTTAATGAAGATAAACGACAGCATTCATTTAAAGTGCATGAATGGGTCTGCATCTGCAGTTTGATTCGGCTGAATAGGCCTCCCGTCATAGGCAGTGCAAATTCTTCCCCAAATGATGCTGGAGTTTCACGTGCAGAATGATTCATTTTACATCTTTTTTTTTTTTTTTTTCTTTTCTTTTTTTTTTAGAAAGATTGGAGATTAACCTTGTCTCCCTGTCTGGAGCACGGCTCTGCTTGGCAATGGAAGAAAGCAGACTAGAGAAACCCCAGAACGTCTTTAACCCAGGTGTTTTGGCAAAAGCAAGAGCCCAGCTAAGAGTCAGAGCATGCCAGACACTCACTTAGCAGCATCAAACCTTAAGGTCAGAAGAAAATAAAAGCCCTGTGACAGCAGAGGTTGCAGAAGGTCGTTTACTCTCGATGTTATAATTATTGCGAGCAGTATGGGGAAACACCAGGATGCTCAGAGCTGACCAATGTCTATTATGGGCATCACAACAGCTAAAGCCACCCTAAATACTGGCTGAAGACGTCCCTGTTAAAGCATTTGGTCCACTGCTGCCCTCGTGTCCCTGGGATTGTTTTTCTCCTTGTTTTTTCTGGATGGTGCAAGCACGTCCCAGACAAGGTGACAGTGCAAGGCTGGTGCTGCCACCGCCTCCCTTTAGCATCTGCTCCTGTTTTTGTCCAGCACTGGAGCTTTGGGCTTTGCTTTTTGGATGTTTAATGGGGAGGGGAAGGTGCTGCTTGTCCTTCACTGCTTGGGCTGAATTTGCTTTTGTAACTAAAAATGGTTGGAAAATGGGAGACCAGGAGAAAGTGGCTGAAAAAGAAGCTGGAGGAGAAAAACGCAGCATCAGGCAGGGAGAAAGCCATCGTGCTGCCACAGCCCCCTGTGCTCCCATCCCCTTTTTACATCCCCAGCCCAGAACCATCCTCCTCACCCCCCAGCAGCTCGTCGGCAGATGTGGCTTGGCGTACAACCTGCAAAAGAGAGGAAAAGTAGGTCAGCATCGAAGCTGCATCCCCAGCTGCATCCCTTGGGATGGCGGGGAGGTGGAGGCTGCTTCGAGCATCCAAAACGTGAGCGCCCGATGCTCAGCACAGCTCGCTGGGCTTCCAGCAGAGATTAACCCTGCCTAGCGCCCCGAGCGATAGAAATAATGTGATAAAGTCTCCAGAAACGTCACCGCGGGTGAATTTCTTGAATTTCTTCCTTATGCTCCAGGATGTCCCCGCAACAAGCAATCTGTCTCACGTGGTGCTGTCATAATGTTTAACGTAGGTCTTCCAGCCCACCAGCTTCTTGAGCTCTGGTTCTGGCTCTGTCCAGGTGAAAAAGGAGCTGCTCATGCAGATTCCCCAGGGCAGCCGTAGCAATTCTGCTGCTTTCTGCTCTTTTTGTCATTTGAACTGTTTCCAAGTGCTTTTTCCCTTTTCTTCTTTTGTCCCCACAAGACCCTCACGCTTGTGGAAAAAAAAAAAAAAAAAAAAAAAAAAAAAAGCATTCTCTGCACTTTCAGGCAGAAAAAGGTTAGAGAGCACCTGAAAAGCACACACTCAGGATATCTAATTTATAGCCCTGTTTATCAGCCTGGAAGACTCAGCCAGCTGGAACAAGGAGGAAAGGTAAAACACTTGGCGAAGCAGGTCTGAAAAATCTGAAGGGTCTCCTTCCCTTTCTGCTGCAAGGTTAAGAGAGGAAGCCCTGAATTTGCAGAGCAAACAGGAGAAAGGCAACTATTAAGATCCACAAGGCACCTCCAGTAAACATTGGGAAATCCACACAAAAAAAAAAAGAATGGATCCCAGGTATTGACCTGGCCTCTGTCACAAAAGATGCCCTCTGCACAGACCTGGCAATCAAAATGCAAATAAAAGAAGACAAATTAATACAATTTAAAAAATAAAATAAAATTGAATGCCATAATCTCACAGCTGGCAGTCACCACGAAGAGTACCTGCACAGCTCAGCCCCTGAAAGGGAAAAAAAAATGAAAAAAACCACCAAAAAAGGGGGTAAAAAGGAGGCTGCTGGTGAACCAAGAGAAATGTGACGCTCAGAATTTATTTGCAGCCAGGTATTTTCCTGATATATGAGATATTTGACCTCATCCACACATAAGCAGGACAACATTGGAAAAGCATCATCGCACAAATCAACAGGCTGCACCTAATGGCCTTTTTTTTTTCCATCTGCAAAACCTCCACAGCAGGGGACAATGCTGAGCTGAAGTCCCAGCAAGTGCACAAATATTGTAGGGACAAATATAAAGAGCCAGACAATCTCAGTTTGGGTGAAAAAGACCAGAAATGACCAGAGGTAAGTGCAGGGAGTCCAGAAGTCCTGCATGACAAAAAAAAAAATAAATAAAAAGTGGTTTCTCCTAGGAGGCAATTCTGTAGCTGAAAATAGTTGGGAGAAAAAAGGGAAAACAAGCATGTGCCTTCTGAGCAAAGGCGGTGGAATTTACTCGGGGAGCTGACAGATCCATCGCCCATCAACGGAAAGGTTGTTTTACTTCCCTCTGCAGGCTTTAGGAGGATTAAGAATAGAATCAAACATTTCCACGCAACCCTGTGCTATGCCAGCATAAAGTGAGCTTGCAATTAGCCCTGACGACTTCCACGGTGGCAGCAAAGCTTGCAGAAAAGTGGCTGGACCCCAGTGACCAGCACCATGTGCAAGGAGATACTGGAGAGGTGGATTTGCCCAAGAGCAGGCCAAATAGGAGATCACCTCATCTGGGCACTTGGGGTTAAGGAAATAAAACTTTGTGCCCCCCAAAATTGGGGTGACTCACCTGGTAAGTGCTCTTTCTGTTTGCTTCAATCTGTCCTGTGCCTAGGGGGTCTGTCCTGGGAAAGGCATCCCAAAAAAAGCAGGACTGCGTATATAGATCTCTCCTGCTGCAAGGAAATTATTATTATTAATAATAATAATAAAAAAATACATTTCAACTGAAATCAGGAGCTCTACAGGGAGACAGAACCCAGCTTCAGACACGTGTCCACTTCTTCCCCTCTCCTGAAGAACTGAGCTCTTCTGAAGCGAGCTCTCACTTCAAAGGGGATACTGAAATAGCAATGCCCGTTTGGGTTGTGTTTAAGCTTTCTTGTTCTTAGGTTGAGTTAAGCCAACGTGATGCTGAGAATTTGATTTACCCTAGCTGGAGGCTTTATCTAACGCTGTGAAGGCATTGTGTTAATTTTAGTGCAGGATCCAGCAAAAATGAAAAAAATAAATAAATAAAAAATAAAGCATGAACTTAAGCCAAGCACGTACTTCTGGGCAAACTGCTCTGCGTAGCGAAGCCACCACTGAGCTGCAAATATCACTGCCTGGCATGGAGGTGCCACCATCTGCCACCTCGCTGGGAGGACCCTGTGCTGAATGAGCACGAGGAGGCAGCTCGGAGATCTGCTGGCTCCAGGGGACGTTCCCCAGCCCGGATCGCGCACCCGGCTTGGCACAGGCTGCTCTGCTTTTCTTGGGTGAGAATTATAGAACCATGGGATCGTGGAAGCACAGAGTCATAGAACCATGGAATAACAGAATTATAGAATCATAGAATCATGGAACCGTGGAATTGTAGAACCGTGGAAATGAGGAATTGTGGAATCACAGAATCATAAAACCATGGAACCATGGAATAATAGAATTATAGAATCATAGAATCATGGAACCATAGAATTATAGAACCATGGAACTATGGAATAATAGAATTATAGAATTATACAATCACGGAAACATAGAATCAGAATCATGGAATTGTGGAGTCACAGAATCATGGAATCACAGAATGATAGAATCATAGAATCACGGAACCATGGAATCATAGAATCATGGAATTGTGCAATCATAGAGCCATGGAATCATAGAATTTAGAGAATCATAGGATTTAGAGAATTGTAGAATTTAGAGAACTGTAGAATTTAGAGAATCGTAGAATCATGGAATCACAGAATCATTGAATTGTGGAATAATGGAATCACAGAACCATAGAGTAATAGAGCCACAGAATCACAGCATTAAAGAATCATGAAACTGTGGGATCATGGCATCACGGAATCACAGAACTGATTTTCAACACACAAAAAATCTCTATGTGCTCGGGGAGGGTGAGAAAAGGAAAATCAACTCAGCCTCCATCACCACAGGAACCTGGCACATGAGTGTCATCACCGCAAAACCCATTTGCAGTCAAGCCAAGCTGGCTCTTACACTGCTCAAAACCCTTATTTGAGCATAAAATTCAGCTGCTCGGGTGTCCACACCTATTTTGGGTAGACATCGTACAGATGCCTCTCTCTGAACAGACAGTGTGCTTCCCCCTGGGTGTGAATGGGAGAGGTGCGATGGAAGGGTTACATCCCATCTGCAGGAGAATTTCACAGGTATTCATGACCTGAGCAACATTTTTCAAAGACAATGTGTTTTTTTTTTTTCTTGAAGCTTTGGATGAAAGAATATTTTTCTTGCCTCAGGCAGCAGCCAGGCAGATAGAAAGGGACAGCAGCAGCAAGCCAACAGAGCAGAGCACAGTTTGGAGAGAAGTTCAGGATTCAGTGCAGAAAAAATAAATAAATAAATAAATAAATCAAGTTTCTTCTTGCTGAAAGCAGACAGATGCAAGCTGTTGGCCCTGCTGTGCTAGCCCAGCCCAGCCAAAAAGAAAAAAATCTAACCAAAAAAAAAAAAAAAAAAAAGAAAGAAAGAAAGAAAAAAAGGTCTGATCATTTGTTCTCATGTTTATCAAAGACATCAACAGCTTTAAGAAGGCAGGGCCTGACCGTTGAGGTCTCCTCTTGCCCCTCTATGATAAAACAGGCAACTTTATAAAGCAGTTTGCACCAAAAATATTTTTTCTTGAAAAAAAACAACAAAACAGAAGTTGAAAAGGCTCAACATGGCTGTTTCCTTGAAAAAAAAATAGATCAGTAAATAAAATGAAGGATGCAGGAGGGGGCACACCAAGAGACATTTGTGAAAGACATATTGCTAGTTAGTAGGAGCGGCGGTAACAACTTGTCTGTGCCATCATTCATGTTTCAGATTTCTTGCCTTCTCCTGAAATCTTTAATTAAAAGTGTGACTAAGTCCCTGGCTGCTGCAGGAAAAAATGAAGCCTGGTGCTGACAAATAAGCTGCAGCAAGCAGAAGGGGCTGGCTCAGTCCTGCTGAGAGCGGTCCTGCGACCCCCACCAGGACCATGTGGGGCTCACAACGATGTTGCTGCCTTGAATAAACCCCCCCAGGGCTACGCGTGATGCTCTTTTTTCCTCTCCTTACTTTTTTTCTTCCCACCTACCTCTTGTCTCTCGGTCCATTTTGTCCAGCAGCTGAGCCCAGTGCTCTCCAGCAAAGGTTTTCTCCCCCCCAGCTCCTCCCCATCAAAGTGTCCTGCAAGAAGAGGGAAAATCCTTTCATCCACCAGGCAAATTGTCCCCAAAGGCAGGTGACTCCAGGGCCACGGCTGTTTTGTGCAAAAGCATCTCATGCAGGCCCCGCGCCATGTCCTCCTATTCACAAAAAGCTATTTTTGTACACAGAATGACCCCCCTAAACAAACATCTCAATATTAAAGTTTATGATCTGTGGCTATCCAGAAAAGCCTCTCCTTACCACGGGGATGTTTTAGTGAAAGCTCTATAGCTCAATAAAACACCAAGTTATAAAAGCGCCATCTGTTTCTTTACATTTTCCTTCCATCTGGGTATTTTACAGAGATTTTACAGCCTTTTGCACTTCTATATACCTCTTTGAAAACATGCATGTTAAATGGCAGGATACCCATTCGAGATCCAGGGAAGGTGGGGAGGTGAGAAGCAATACGGGACTCGAACGATATCCTCGAGACATTTCAATTAACGCACGAGATCTACACCCCAGCAGGGCTGGATTCCTTCAGTCTGCTTTATTTTTGAAATGGCAGGTGAAATACAATTTGCTTTTTGTTTTGGAAATGGAAGGTGACTGCAGCGAAACACAATTTGCTTCTTCTGTTTAATAAACCATCTCCCTCGGGCTGGGAGAAAGGAGTGATAAAAGAAGAGGGGGCTGCTTGGGATTTAAAGGAGCATTTAAAAGACTTCAGTGCGGATGGGAGCACACAGAAGGCGGAGAGGGGCTCTCATCCCTCGGCACAGCAAGGGCTCGGTGGCGGTGATGCTCTTCCCACCAGCAGACCAGAAGATTAAACAATAACCAAGACAAAAGGACAGCAGGTCTTCTTTGTGCCAGCACTGCGTTGTGCCAACCCCAGACAAGCTTAAAGACTTGCTACACAGCTGTGTTTTTTTGTTATTTTTTTTTCCTTGCATTTTCTCTCTCCCTGGAGCCACAAGAGGAAAAGCGCCGCATAACGCCAGTGCTTGTTGTTCAGGCTTGAGCCCTGTGCACAAAAGCCCCAGGGTAGGCATCACAACGTCACGATGAGACACAGAAGAAACCTCCCTGCTGCTCCTCCCCGCTGTGCAAAATGAAAAACTTGCATAAATGTTTGAAAATTGACCCCTAAGGTCATAGCAGCATTTCATTACGTGAACTCAATCCTCTGGTTTCGGTACCAACTGGTGCCAAAACAGACCCAAGGAGGTGAAGAAGCCAGACGCCACCTTCTGCATTCTATCGTGTTCTCAAAGATATACTACCAGGCTTATGCACGGCCAAAAAAATTAAATTTCTGCTCAAACAGTGTGGCCGTGATGTGCCTCTCCAGGTCTATCCACAGGCGTGCTCGTGGCTTGCAGCCCTTGACAAAAGCAAGCAACCCCCGCTGCTGGAATATCAATCAATAATTCCAAGCGCTGCTCGCCTGTCTCACATTTTCTCCCCAAGTCATCTAAAACCCTTTATTCAGAGGTGTATTTTTTTTTTCTTTTTTTTTTTCTTTTTTTCCTCCCATGTTTACTTACAGCAGTCTGTGGCAGCAAAGGGCGAATAGCAGATCATTCCACGAGGTGTTGCAGCAGGAGGAATTTGGGTTGAAGCGACATGGGACTGGGTCCCAAAAGACAACAGGGGCAGAATTGGACCTCGATGACTGGCAGTTGACATGGTAAGCAAGATTTCCTCCAGGATGATGCTACAAGTCTTAATGCATGGGCCACCCCATTTTTCCAGGGGTAAGCCTGCTGACCCTTTTTTTTTTAGGGAGTTTTATGGCTTATCGGATCTCCAGGGTTATTTCTGGGGGGGGTTCTGCAACATGGCAGTGCTATTGAACACCGCAATGTAAGTGAAACCAATGTGGAAATGGAGCCTCCAGATGGGGCACCCATTTTGGCAGGTGGAAAAAGGGGTCGGAGAGGTGGAAAAAAGGGTCAGAAAGGCAGAAAAACGGGTCAGAAAGGCAGAAAAATGGGTCAGAAAGGCAGAAAAATGGGTCAGAAAGGCAAAAAAAGCCATGCACGTGTGCGACGCTTACAAAAAGCTGTTAGCACTCGGACACAAACAGTGCCACTGGCCCCAGTTATCACACAGACAAGTGAGAGATGACTTGATTACAGCACATCATATCCTCAGAGGAGAAAATACCAGGTATTAAAGGATCTTTAGAAGCGGGGGAAGGAGCTGTATTGCAAATCAATGGCTAGAAGCTCCGGTCGGCAATTCAGATTAGGAGCAAAGCTCACACTCTTAGTGATGA
This sequence comes from Somateria mollissima, assembly GCA_951411735.1. NCBI lineage: Eukaryota > Metazoa > Chordata > Aves > Anseriformes > Anatidae > Somateria > Somateria mollissima. The sequence continues at coordinate 153,325 of CATOCB010000278.1, read as the reverse complement.
GTAGGATCGGGCTTTGAAGCAAACCTCCACGGGAGGTTGAGGATTTGCTGCTCGCGTCCCGAAATAGAGACTGGGTATTTCAGGAAGGGATGCTGTGCTCCGGCATCTTTCCTTTCTGTGCTTTGCCCAACCTGATTACGGATGTTATACGAGTGAGAATTCAAATGCAAAGATATAGTTCATGAAACGAAGCAAAGCCCCTACTCAGAAACCTGTTTCAGGTGCAAGCTGACTCTGCATATAGAACCACTATCAAAAAATGGCTTACTTTCAAAAAATTGAGTTCCTACCGAAGCACCACGTGGGTCAATCTAGACTGACCCTGGACATTAATGCAGTATTAACTTCTATTAAAGCCCATAGAAGAATTTTGCTCTTGAGGCTTCTGCTAAGTAAGCAAGGAGGAAGAAAGCTTGGTCTTTGCAGTTGTTAATACAGCAAATACATCCATTGGTTTTAATTATCCTTGGGAAAAGTTAAATTAGCTGATAATAAGTGGGACCATATGGTCTTTCCTTGTCCTGTAAGCATACTTAATTAAATCCCATTAAAGATATCAACAAACAGAATCGCTACCAGATACTTTTTAAGACAAACTTGCAAACTGAATGGACTTGCTTTTCATTTCCAACTCCGGAGCCAGCAGCTGATTTCCATTTACAGCTTGCCTTTTTCCCTCTGACACAGAAAACCATGTGCAAACCCCTCTGAAACTCACAGTTTGGTCTTGATGTGCATCCTTAGGGCACTTCCCCTTATCACCCCGTGGTGCCTGTTGCCTTTAATAGGCTCTTTTTGAGGCGATGTAAGCTCTAAGCCACCCAAACTGAAACAAAACCAGTGTTTAGTGCAGCTTTTTGGCTTTATTTTCATTCCAGGAAAGTGAGAACCCTGTGTCAAAGCCTGGTGGAGCCACACTGTGTGTGTCCACCCATCAACTGACCCCCAGCTCTTACCCATCACATAGACTGCATCTCCTCCACCATCCCCAGCCACTTCAAGCTCCCTTTCTCATTTCAAATTGGTCTGGAAAACATTTTTCCTTCCAGAAACATCACCAGAGGCTTTACCTGCTGCAGAGGTGGCCACCACCATCACCACGTAGCAGCACAGCAGGCGGCTAACCTGCAGCATCCACAATCGCTTCCCAAAGTCAATGAAAATCGACACCTGCCCCTCAATCCTCGCTGTTTCCATCCGGCATGAATATTCATGGCACAGCTGATATTGGCTTGTGGGGAATCTCAACCCTGGTAATTATTCCAGAGACTCTGCACATGATGAAAAATTAATTAGATTTTCTGCTAGTTTATTTGATGTTTTCACTTTAAAAAAAAAAAAAAAGCTTCGATAAGAAAAATATTTCTTAAACCCCTGTCACATGGGGAAAAGTCAAAATTATGCACAGCTCCTGCGCATTGTTTGAGCCCAAAGCCCTGGCAAAGGAGCTCCAAACCCTTTAAATCATTTGCAATGCACTGGGGCTTGGCGGATGCTTGGCCTCCAGCACACAAAGTGAAGCTGAGGAATAATTTCAGGGAAAGTGTTAAGAGAGTGGGACTGTTGGAAAGGTGGGAAACCTTCAGAAAGGGCCAAAGCGATGCCTTGGTAAGGAACAGATCCTGCTGGGACCAGCTCCTAGAAAAACATTCCATGGATGTGCTGGAAAACTCGTTTTCCTCTTCCTTTCCAAATTCCTCTAGGAAAAACAAGTCAGCCTCAAGCATGTTGAAGAGAAACTCATGAGGTCAGGTGCCAGAAACGGGTGGACAGCAATGTAATCTTTTTATTAGCATCTGTGAGGGAAAAAAAATAAATAAATAAAAATCAGCATCTTTATTTAATGAGGAAGAGCCCTCCGCTATTAAATATTGACAGTACATATTCAGAAATTAAATGAAAAATTCATTTTTCAGAAGCTGGTATGGGGGGGAAGAAAGGTGAATAGCTCAGGGGCCTCTCTGTTGACAAAGTCAACAACAGCCCAAATCACTTCCAGTGAGAACATCTATCACTCACTTTCCACCTCTTCTGGGTTGATTATTTTGCAGGATGAAGGTGGAAGCAGAGACCGACAGAAGCTCTTGAAATACTGAGCACCACCACAGAGACCAGAAACTTACGATTTTAAGCCCCATTCTGAAATTTAAATGAATAAACCAAAGGTGTTGCTGTTGAAAGCAGGACATGTCCTGACACAGAAGCACCAGGGCTTGGTGGGAATTTGTTTTCCAAAGCAAGGGTTTATAGAGAGATACAAATATAGAGATGTAAGTATAGATGTATAGACATAGAGATATAGGTATAGATATATAGACATAGAGATATAGGTAGAGATATATTGGTATATAGATATATTTAGATATAGGTAGAGATATAGAGATATAAAGAGATATAGAGATATCTCCCAGTTGTATTCTATTTATATATAACACACGCAGAGATATTTGTATCTATTGATAGATATATGATATCTATAGATAGATAGGTATACAACATATATCAACAGTATATGCTTGGAAACCATCCCAACAGACTTTTAATCCTAGTTGTCACTCTGTCTAGGCTGGGCACGCTATATTGCTACCAGAAATGAAGCAAGATGCCTTCACAAGCCACATTTGGTTGATACAAATATCTTAATCGATGCAATGAGCAATACCCGCGCTATTACTGTGAGATTGCCTCTTTGAAATGAATTAAAGAAGGAGAGAAGGAAAAAAGGAAGGAGAAAGAAGGACGGAAGGACGGAAGGAAGAAAGAAAGAAAGAAAGAAAGAAAGAAAGAAAGAAAGAAAGAAAGAAAGAAAGAAAGAAAGAAAGAAAGAAAGAAAGAAGGAAAGAAGGAAAGAAGGAAAGAAGGAAAGAAAGAAGGAAACCAGGATTTATTTGGGCTTTCAGCAGCTGAATTGCTTCGAAGCTGACACGATGCAGAGGACAGCAGGTTCGCTTGCAAACACGATGCTGTCAGACACAGAGGGTCACGGCTGCTGCCCTGCACCTCAGCAGTGCTCAACAAGCAAATAAAACCCGACAAAACACAAAGCTGCTTCAGGAAAGGGGTTGTAGCAGTCGCAGGTTTGGATGCTCGGTGGTGCTTTTGCAGAAAGCCCGTTTTCTGGAACAGAAACAGCACAAAATACACCAAAAAAAATCCCTGCTCTTCTGAGCATTGACAGCAGTTTTATATCGGTTTGGCCACTTTGGTTCTTCAGGCTATGCTGTCAAGCAGGATTAAGACCCAGGCTGCTAGTGCAGTCTCTCTCCGAACAGCAGCTGACTACAGCAAATAATCTTCATCAGCCGGAAAAAAAAAAAAAAAAAAAAAAAAAAAAGAGGAAAAACCCCAGGAAAATGACAGTTCTGATCCTGTAGGCTCATGCTGGTGTAGATCTGCCCCAAAGCCAGCTTTTGGTTGTGGGAAGGGTTTTGGTGTCCAGACCTTCCCCATAAATCAGCGGAGACACCAAAAGCACGGCGGGGAATAGAGTCCGGTCTGGGATGTGCATCGCTCCCGTGCGCGGGTTTTTTAATGCCTGGTTTTAATTGATGTTTGGAAAAAATAAAGGAGACTTGATGGAACTTACCTCTCCACCAAAAAAAGTGCGGCGGCATGATGTTAAAAATAGAATAACCTTCAGCGTCAGAGCGGGTGCCTCCTGCATACAAATCAAGCCAGAGGAGATGGATTAAGAAATGCTTTGCGCATTCCTCATTTATCAGGCATCTCCTCCTAAAGCTGTGGCCCGTACAAGTCCCGTAAATTTTCTCCCAAACTCATTTCCTTTAGAGAAAAGCTCAATATTTACCACCCTAAAAAAAATATCACCCCCCCCTACATTACCCATCATTATTTTGTTGTAACCACCCTGAGTATACGTAGACCATAATTAACCCCAGGAAAAAAAAAAAAAAAAGGTATCACATCACTCAGCAAAGCCATTACATCTCAGAAATGGCTGCAAAAAAATATTTATTACTTCCTATGCAATGCATAATGAACACGATTCAAATCAGAGCCAAACTCAGTGCTCCGGATCATGTCATAGGCTCATTTTGATTTTATATAAATTCTATTTTAAACTTTCGATGTCACTAAGACGCTAATTTGAGCATACCCAATTTGAAGTTAGCCGTAACTAAAATTTCTGCCTTGCAATTGCATGGGACACTAAGAGAAAACATGCCAGCTGTCCCCCAAACAGTGCAATTAAAAGGCAGGAAAAGAGTCGGAAATAGATTTTTTTCCCTCCTGACCTCGCTGTTGGATTTTTTTTCCCTGTTCGATGGATGTTTTTGTGTGCTCATGGGCCCGCCTTGCACCGCCTTCACATGAGGATGCTGCAGAGTGGATGCGGGTGAACTCCTGCAGGTTTCCATGGTCTGAGCTTCAAGGACCAGCTCTGTGAGCGCTGTTCCGGTTATGTAGGTGTTTTTTCTGTGTTTTTTTTTTTTGAGCGTGCTTGAATAAAAGTATATTTCTTCCACATTTCGCGGTTCAAAGGTCAACGCCTGACACTGAGGCTGAAGCATTCTCTCTTTTGTGTCCCCGGAGAAAGAAAGACATTATTTTTTTCATTGCTGCCTAAGACACCTCCCCACCCCTTGGTGTTTTTCCTTCATTAACATCAAAGGAGGGACACTTTGCAGCCCGGATGCAACCCAGCCGTCAGCCCAACATCTCCATGAGACGTCCTGCAGCCCTGGAGAATTCCCACAGCACCTGATGTTGTTCTGTAATACCCAAAAGTGGGTTAAAAAAAGGAGATGTGGGGGGAGTTGGTGTGGGTCTTCACCCCCCTTCACACAAATTTATGGTAGGGTAATGGGGGAAAGCCACCCCAAAGAGCACACACCGACAAGCAAGCCTAAAATCCCCCCTGTATGGTGCCAGAGGGACCCTTGAGAGCCCACTCCCCTGCCATAGAAGGTGCCACCATTGTCACATCTCAAGATTTTCATTATATGCTCGAGGGACTCGGCTGGGTCTGTGCCATGAGTTGTTCTCACCCTCAGAGGTATTCACCCTCGAGGACTTTGAGCCTCTTCCAGGATACACCTCTTTATTTAAAGCCACCTCTTTCAACACGGAACAAGTATTCCCCTTCTTCCCATGCACACAGGAATGCTGCGGGTTTGACCATCCTGCTGCCTGGTTCCCCTTCTCCTGCTCAAGTTATTTTGGAGGTTTTAATTTCATTTTTGCAGGGAAGGGCAGCACTTTCTTCCTTCACGAGGTATACACTCCCTGCTTTGCATAAGCTGCTATTACCAACTATTATACAAATTACTTAAGCTGCAGCTATTAGACTAAAAATACAAGATGATCCTAGCTATAATGATAAAAGAGCAAAGAAAATATCTCTAGGGCATCAGACAGTCGCATGAAAGGAAAGCTTTGCCACTCTATTTTACATTGCTCCTCCAACTAATGCTCATAATTAAGTAAAAAGGGGAAAGTCTTTTTGCTCTGCTGTTGTCTCTCTCTCTCTCTCTCCCTATTAAGCTATTTCCTTAATCAAGTTGCTTTCAAAGTCAAACTACAACAAACAGCCTCCCCTAGGGGATGCGTGGCCCATCACCAGTCCTTGAGTTAACTGTACTTACACACCAATCACCCGAAAAACAGCACAGAAAGTCTCTCTGAGGTCAAGTTGTGCGTGCATTTATGTGAGCCCAGTCTCCTCTCGATTAAGGACCCTGCTGAGGAAGACTGGTGAAAAGCAGAGCACGAAAGAAGAGAAGCAAGAAGCCCAGCTTGGATTAGTTGTGCCCTTTTGCATTGTTCTGGCAGCATAGAAAATGAGTTAATCATTGTTTATTTCTCATTGTAAAGGTGAGAGCAGGATAAAGTCGTCTTTGCATCTTGAGAGCCAAGCAACCCCACACTCACTAGGTGGAAACTCAAGAAAAATGCACAACTTATCCCAGAAAACGGCTCCTCTTCCTCAGAGCTTCCCTTCTGCAGCTGACGCAATGAAAAGCCTCATTTTCCAAAAGCCAACCAGTTTGTGCTGCAGAAAGAAACACCCAGAGGAGGAAATCATTGATAGTTCCAACCGTGGTAGGAAGAGTTTGATCTCACACCCCAGCACCCTTCATACTTTTAGAGCCACGGCATTTGGGGTTGGGCTTGAGAAAAAAAAAAAAAAAAAAAAAAAAAAAAAAAAAAAAAAACAAAAACAGATTTGGTCACTCTGCTTGCACTTGTCATGAAGCAGCAGCAGACGTATTAATATAATATTTGTATTATATATTTGTATTTTCACCTCTGGGAGGATTGTTGCACGGTGGGGATGAATCCAGCCCAGACCATTCTGCTTTCCAAATGCTCCACAACCACTCCCTGCATTGAGCCTCAAAAATCAAGAGTCAGCTTCACCCAGAAGCCAGAGCATCCCTGCCAAAACAACCTGCAGCTTCCTTGCCATAAATCACCTCATCAGCAAGACCTGTCCCTAAAAAAAACCATCAGCAAGACCTGTCCCCAAAAAAACGGAGTGGGTCTTCTCGTTTCCAGACTGGAGGGGAATGACTGGACTGGAGAGGAGCTCATCCATCAGTGTTTCTCTCTCCAGTGCAAGAAATGCTCTTAGAGTTCACCTTCAAGGGCATTACACCGTGTTAATGGGAATACTCCACGCAATTAGCAGAGGTTGCTCATCGTGTGTGACCACCAGCCTTACTCTGACCATCCCCAGATGCCCTCGAGGGACCTGAGGACTGGCATCCCCAGCCACCCCCTGATCACTCCAGCCTTATGCTGGGAAGTTCTGGTATTCTCAAGCACGAGCATGGGGGACGAGGTGGAGGTGGCTTTCCTCTGTTTGCTCTTCCTCAACTTGCAAGGCTTCAGACGGCTGCGTTGGCTGCGGGACTCCATCCTCTCCCACCCTGGCAGCAGGCTTTCACTCCCACTCAATCCTCTCTATTTCTATTTGAGAAAGTCATGACTAACACCATTATGTCCATTCCCAAACAGATGGATAATAAGATCATCGACAGGGAGAAGGTTTCCGCCAAGCACAATTGGCACCGCAGCCTTTTTCCCCTTATCACCAGCTGTACATGTTGTTCTTCATTTTCTACTGTTCCTCCTCAGCTGTGGCCCCAGGAAAACCATTTTATGGCCTCAACAGGACCTCCCCTAGACCAGCCTCTGCATGGCTCTGCTACCTCCGTTGTACAAAAGCTTTACTTGTATTTACATGAAAGTTAGTGGCTTTCTCTCTCCCCAGCTGCTGTTTTTGTTGGGCAGCCTGGGTGAAGCAGAGGCAGTGGTGGCGAGGAAGCCTTTACCTCCTTAAAGCCTTAAACCTCCTTTTTCAGCACAAAATCACCACCTCCTGTTTCCAAAAGGATTGAAATTTGTCCCCAAGTTCTCTGCTTTTTTTTTTTTAAGCTCACATAGAAAAAAAAAATTACACCTCCAAAGTAGGTTGTTTTGTATTTCCTAGGAGGAAGCTATGGGGTTTTTCCACCTCTGTACAGCAAGCTGACAGACCGTGTTATTAAATCATATTGCGTTACGGAATCCTGAAATTGAACTAGTTGAACATTATTTCCGCCCGTCCTAAGTATCCACCTGCCTGTCGGTTCCATTCGCGTCGAGCTTTTGAGCTGCTTTAATAATTAAAAATATATATATAATGAAGTCATTCTTACAGCACTTTGTTAAAACTTAATATGCGAAGGAGATGATTCAGTACTGAGGCAGCATGAAAAGTGGGTGAGAGACAACATATAACCAAGTGACAAAAAAAATATAATACAATAAAAAATAAACGGAAAGCGGCGGCTGAACTATTCACCCGAGTCCAAAACACGCTCGTGTTCCTTGCAGGTTCAGGACCTGCAGCTTGCTTCAGACAAGACAAAAATTGCCAGCATGCCTCTCCAGAGCTTTTCAATATCATACAGAGCTTTTCACTTCAGGATTTAATTTCCTTTCTCCAGGAGCCGTTCCCCATCTCCTGATGATGGGAGGTGGCATTCGGAAACATCCAGCTGCCTGCTGGAGGATGTCTGCCCACCCTGCAGCAACCCCTTCCTAAAGCAAGTTCAAAAAATAACAATAATCAAGGCTGAATTAAAAAATTTCTTCCAACTATTCTGGCACATTACTCCTGAGAATGCGAGCAGTAGCACATTGCACGCAGCAGTAATACCTTAAACGCTTGTTTGATTGGAATTGCTCTGTTTGCAATTATTTTCCCTGAAAGTTACTTAAATACTGAAGCCACAATATGCCAGTGCCAGGCCCCCAACCTTGCTTCCTGAAAGAAAAATTAAAACCACTTCCATTGAGAGGGAAGATTATCACTTCAAAATCCCATTTAAAGACAATTTTGCCTGCTCTAGGGTTGATGCATGAGCCTGTAAATCTTTCCTGACCACTTCAGGGCAGCATTAAGAAAAATTCCGGCGCAGAACTAGATTTATTTTGAGCAGCATGCCTGATCCTCAAGACAAACTTCACGAGACGGCGAATAAAACCCACCCAGGCTGGTAAAGGAGACGCTGCCCATGCAGGAACCCACACAATTTCTTACACCAGCTGTAAAGCAGTGGTTAAGGTCAGCAGGTGAGTTGGGTGCTTCTGCCTTGCACCAACACTGCGTGTAACAGGGCACACCCTAAGGTGACTGTTCATTACAGCATCCCTCCTGGTCCTGCACACATGCAGCTTATCTTTAAAGCAGAGAAATTTCTGCTGCTTGCACGTTTGAACTCCCTAACATCATTCTTGCTCCCTTCTCTGCTCCATTTGAAATAAAAATCTTGCTGTCAGACACAACGCACTGGCTTCCACTGCATCCAGCAAGCAGGGAGAGATGTCAGGAGTTAGCATATTTTATCACTTTGGACACCTCTGCTGCAAGTTTGGGGCTTGAGAGGGACGTAGTAGGGGTAGAAACCTTTAATATTAATGTTAGGGAGACAAACTCTGCTAGCAAACATGCTGCTGCATTTCTTCGCTATACCCTGGGGGAATAAAACCTGTTACTAGTGGCACAGGTCAGGTATTCTGGAGTAGACTCACGTTTAGTCATAGTCAACAGCCTGGATGAGCGTTAAGGAACAGCTGTTAGCAAAGCCCCACAAACAGCACAATCCTGTTCTTACTCAGTTTCTATTAAAGAGGCTCTCAAGTCACCAGGTATGATTTTATTAGGAAGGACAGGTCGTATAAAATACAGGCAAGTAGTTCATCAAGTCAACCGGAGCAGGCAGCGTGTAAGCAGCACAAGCAGCAAATAACCCAGCTAGCTTTCCAGGGAATTAAAGGCTGAACTTGATGGAAAAAATCCCAGAAAAAAAAAAAAAAAAAAAACTTAGCTGCTGGCTGGGGTCAGCCCACAACTTGTTATTGCCTTTCGACAGCAAAAGGTCAGAACACTTAGTCCCATTGCATGGAAAAGTGTTATTTATCACGGACAGACTTGACTGCTGTATGCTGGGCTATAAGCAGTAATACAGGCATTAATCTTGATGCTGCCACAGAGGTGAAAGTGGCCGGGTCGGGCACTTTTGGAATTTAATAGGAAAAAGTTCAGTGAGCTCTGCTACCAGATTATTTCGTCGCTGTAGAGGAGAGTTAACAAGCAGTGCTCCAGCTGTGAAATGAGAAATCCCTGCCAACATGAATGCAGATGCTTGCTTTGTTACCAGCAAACTGGCTAACCACAGAGGCACCAGCACACAAGCACGAGGATGCCACAAATCACATCTGAGCACACACACGAAGGAAATGAGCTCAATTTCTGTAAAGTTGGAAAAGTTTTAAAAAAAAAGTAAAATAAATGGTTTAAGTTGTGGCATTTCTTTCTGGATTTCACTTTGAGACTGAACAAGCCTTGAAGTGTCAGGCATTAAGTGATGAGCATTATGAAGTCTTCCACTTAGAGGAGCTGGGGCTTCAGCAATCATGCTGAATCTAACCAAGAACCACAGCGAGAGGAAGCTGAAAGATAGAGGGTATTTATCCTTAGTTCTGATGAACAGCATCTCCTTGGATGGGAATGCATCTTAACTTGGGCAGAAAACAAAACCAGAATGCAAACCAAAGAGCTTTTCATCTTTAGGCTTACCCAGAAGGTCTTCTCCATCTCCACCTCCATTTCCATCTTCACATTCCTTCTTCTGTTCATTTTCCTTCTATGATATTCAACATCTGGGGTTGCCACAAAAATACAAGCAGGGGTCTTGGTTGTGCTTGCCCTAACCAGTTTGTGGGGATGATTGGTCTGACTTTTGGTTTCAATGCAGACTGATGCCATGCTTCTTCATTAACTGGAGCAAATGAGCCAGCTTTGGTACCTCTGCCTGAGCACAGGCACCACAAGAAGTTGTGTTTTCAGGACACAGGCAAACAAATCAGAGAGTACAAATGAGTTTTGGTACGGATGCATCAGTCTAAATGCTCAGTTAGTTCATTGCTCATCCACCTCAGGTATCACTCTGATGAGTCTAGAAGTCTTCATTTGATTTCTGGAACAAACCAAAGGCCAATCTTTCCCCAGCAAGTCTTCCATCCTCCAGCAAAGAGCCATAAAAAAGAGAGAATGCCTAAGACATGGTCAAAATATTTGGCATCATGCTGATATTTCCAGGTGCAAGAAAAAAAAAAAAAAAAGCATCCCAACAAGACAAATTGTGGATTCGGGGGTCTCAGGAAACCCCTCTATCACTAAGAGCTGTAGGTGAAGCCCTGGCAAGCCTCATCTCACCACCTTATGCTGTTCGCAAAGCCTCAGGTCCGTATTTAACTAACAGACTACCAGCAGCAGCTTCCCTAAAAGAGGCACAAAGAGGACCACATGCCTAGAGATTTTGCCAATTTGGTCTTCGTATGACACTGCTTTCCCTTCTGCTGACTACCACAGCCCCCTACAAAGAATCACGGTGGAGAGCATCGGAGAAGAAATAAAACCCAAAGCAACCCTCTGTTAATGTGAGAGCATTCCCAGGAAGAAGCAGCTCGGTGCAATGAAAGAGTGGTGGCAAGCGAGATCAATGGACTTCGTGTACCTACCTTCTCGCCTTTCAATAATAATAATAAAAAAGGATCATTCAGAGGTTGACATGGTAACCAGCTGCAATGTGGCACGCATATGGCACTTTACAAAAGGACGGCCCCTATTGAGGCAAATACGCGCTCGGGTCCGCAATGCAGCCCCGGTGCTCCGAGGAGAGGCTGCGTGCGGCGGGCTGGCATTAATCGCCACATCTCAAAACTGGATTTTGTTATTTTTGGAAGCCTAAGCCGAGTTCTGGTATTTTTCATGCAATAATCTTAGACTGCAAAGTATTGAGAAGAAATGCCGAGCTCCAACCAGAATGGAGAGTATGCAACAAATCTCCCTATGAGACAAACTAAATTTATGACAAACAAGACAAATTAAGACCAAGAATAAATCAAAATGAGCATCCTAATAGCATGAAGCAGGTTGGAGAGAGTGCTAGCAGCAAAGCAAGGACCAGGTTGAAACAATATGGACAGTTTTGGGGATCTAAAGCAGTTGGATCACATCGGTGACCATGCAGCATCACCAGTGCACATTGCCATTTAGATGCCAAGAAAATGGGGAGGAAATCGAGCACTCCAGAAGTGTTCATCCTGACTTTCTGAACAGGTCAGCTCAGGACACACGTTTACTACAAAGTCAGCTCCTCGGGGTCCCCAAGGAAGACACATTCTTCACAAACATCTCTACCCTTTCTAGCTGCCTCACCACACCCTGCAGAGCCCAGCACAATGCTAAAGCCCTTTGGGGAAGCCGTGTAGACTTCCCAGGAAGGAGAAGGTCAGAAAGCACCATGGTGAGCACGAATACATTTGAATATAGGTCTTGTTTCATCCACAGGGGATTTTTAAACACCAGATATAAGCCAATATTTCATTAGGAGTTAGGGGAGACTGTTTAACCCCGTTAGCTTCACAGGGCAGCTTCGTTAGGCCAACAAGTAGTGGAGCCTTTTGAGGGGCCAACCCCAGCAGGACTTCAGGAAGATCTCACTTCAGCAGCTCCTTGGGATCCTTCAGGTCAGCTGGAAGCTCCAAACAGTCATCTGCTTGGGTCTGGAGACCCAAGAGAGGTGAGCTTATGTCAGTCAGCTCCAACAGGAATGAATTTTTGGAAAGAAAGAGGACGGGTTCAAGAGATGACCAAGGGAACACATTCTCTGCCAGTGTTGACTTCTCCATATGGATGGCACCGATTTTAGAGCTGGCAGCAAGGCTTCATCGAGTAGCTTCAAAATAACTCAAGATGCTCCCCATAAGGTCCAATGGCATCTTTTATGATTGTTTTAATGCTCACCTGGTTATTGCTTCCAATGTACAGAGAGCCTTTTGTAATGTCTGTTTGGAGGACAGGGACAAAGAGGATCACTGTCTATGGAAGAGCCTCTTCTAGGGCAAGAGAGCAGACAAACGACTAGGCTGAGCTGAAACCAGCCAACATCTGTAAATCCCCACTTAAAAGTAAAGTTTAGTGCAGAAGTCACATCTTGAACCAGCCTCCCAGCCTCAGCCCTGTCCTCCTAGGAGGAAATCATCAAGGTCAACAAAGTCTCCTCATCTGAAAGCAGAGAGGCTCCATGAGGCCAGGAGATGTGGGTGCAGTTGTAAAGGAGACGTTCAGGGGGGCAAAAGGTATTTACTGGCCTCATAAAGAGCCACCAAAAGCAAAATGAGAAGGGAGCACTTGGCAACAGATTTGTCCAGCCTCAGTGGCATAGCACAGAGATGCCAGGACTCACGGTATGAAAGGACAAACGAGGAACAAGGGGAAATAAGAGAAGGGGACAGATGACAAGAATAGGACGTGGGCTGGCTTTTCAGAAAAACCCGCTCACGCTGGCGTGCAAGCCTGTAACATTTAAAGGCTGCTGGAGCCTCGGCAGAGAAGGGTGCTCTGATCTGTGATGATTCACAGCGTGAGGAACACAGATAGGATATCTAGCCATCTCTAGAAGGAGGTGTCACAATGCATTTCCAAAAAGCCACTCTCCGTCTCTTGTTAGCTCAAGGAGACAGCCCTGGAGGCATGGCAACAAGTGCTAAAACACGGTATTCCGCTGAAAAGCCTTGCTAACTCTTTTGCTGGAGCTTCAGAGAGTTACCAGACAATTGGTTATCACGGTGACAGTTCATGTGGGCACCGAGGTGCTCAGCTAGGTCTGTAATTCCCTCTAGACAGGGATGGGGATAAGCAACGAGGTGCCGACATCCTTGTCAAGGCAGCAGGGGTTAACCTAACAAGTAGCACCTAATTCCCTCCTGCTTTATTTTATGGGCATAGAGCAGAATTCAAAGCAGCTCGGCCTTGCCTTCAGTTGCAAGGATTAAAGGCGTGAATGCTCTCCCACTGCTGCATTTAGGAGTTGTAGAATCACAGTTCAGCTTGGAAAAGACCTCTCAGACCATCTAGTCTTAATGCAGTACTAAAGCCCGCCACTAAACGACTCTACTAAATTCTAAATCTACACCTTTCTTGGAGACCTCCGGGGATGGTGACTCCAACACTTCCCTGGGCAGCCAATTCCAATGCCACGAAACCCTTTCGATAAAGAAATTTCTCCTAATATCCAAGTTGTGCCTCTGGGAGCTGGATACAAGTGGGAATGGAAAATGGAGACCACTTCCAAAAAGCCCGGAGGAAAATAAACCAGCCAACCAACCTGCTATTGTATTTTACTGCAGGCGGGCTGCTTGGAAAAGTTTTCTTCTCGTAGCAGCAGCGCTGCCGTGCTTTCCCCTCCCAGGTACAGCAGGGAGTCGATTTGGTTTCGAGCCTTATGGGAAGAATATTTTGCATAGTTCCTCCTCCATCAAAGGATTGTTTATTAAACCACAGGGTCTAATTTGCTGGTTCCCCACAGGCATGAAGCAAGCTGATGGGTATTTAAGGTTTATATCAGATACCTCTCCCACACTGATGCCAATGGAATATTTCGGGCTGAACAAGGCATTTGCATTCTGCTCAACCTTCCTCCTGTGCAGGAAAAACACCTTCTCCATGGACTACAAGCCTCGCATCCATTATACATGAGTTGCACTTGCAATTCTGCAGCCTTTGCTTTCCTTCAGAAAGCCAGACACCAATAACTGCTTCTAATTTTGAAGTCATCAGCGATGCAAATAAATTCAGATTGCAGCCTTAAGAAATGTGGTTCCTCCCCATTTCAAATGCCTCCAGCCTACAGACGTTAACAGATATATATTTTCTTGATCTTATTCTAGGACAACACACAACTGGAGAGGGGAAATAGCTGGCGGCGCTCTGCTCAGGCAGCATCTATAGGACCAAATCCTCATCACACCGGTCCCAAAATGGGACCGTTGGGCTGAAATGACCACGGGGCAGTGATGCAAGTGCCTCCGAAAGCAATAGGAGCTCCTCAAAGCTGCTATTTGGTTTTGCTGGGCCACCTCGAAAGCCAATCCACCACCAGAGAAAGCTAGATCGGGTTCAACGGAAATATTGGCTGTATGTTTTACAAAATGATCATCAACAGCTACAGTTAGGAGGGATTGCTGTAGTAATCAAGGATTTCTTAAAATAAATAAATAAAATAAAAATAACCAGGAGCTATAAGCCGTACTTGGATAGCAATTTGTCTGTGCAATTCGTAAGTCGCATTTTTACATCCGCGCTCCATTGTGTCTAGGAGTTGCTTCTGTTTCCTTCCGTTGGCATTTTTCCTACCTGGAGGCTTATCACACAGATGTTTGCACTGCCTGCTGCCAAGGCCCTGGATTTGACACACGCTGGCTTTTAATCTCCGAATTCACGCGGTTGTGTTGTGGCCAAACAACCGTCGGCTGCTCCAGCTCTCTGCTGGGGCTCCTAGCAAGCAGTTGGTGGGCTGGTAAGGGCAGGCACGGGGGTCCCACAGTGGCGATAAGAGCCTAACACCTTCTCATGGTATTCCAAAACCCACAGCGGAGGCTGCCCTTTATCCCTGTGCAATTCCAAATATCCTCAAAAGCCAGCTCCTGAAATCAAGGAGACCATGAACAGGTCGTGTCGGGGCTCACAGGGTAGTCCCAGGGCAATTCAGTGATGTCTCAGCAGTTTCTTGGTCCAGCTTTCATCCACAACAGTGTTTTGGGGTGTATTGTCTAGTTTTGGTGCCTGGAAACAACATCCAATATGAGCACAAGTCTCCTGGGGACACGAGGAGAAGCCAAAAAGGTAGAGCTGGTACTTGGCACCTTGGGGTTTTAAAGTCATGAAACAAAGAGAAAAATGGTGATGTAGGGAGACCTCAACATTCAGCCCTGTGCAATGGACACAAGAAGCTCAGCATACAAAGGAAATCCCTGTAGGTCCCTGCAAGAAGGAGGAAACAGAGTCACGAGCTCAATAATTTGGGGGGAATGTCAAGGGATTTGAACACAAGCATGCATCCAATGCCTTACTTTCATGACCCCAAATTGCGAAGACTTCCTCTGCAGCACGATGCTCAAATGGAAAACTTGGGAAGATGCACCAAAGATGGGTAAAAACAAGGAAATATTCAGTTTAGTCAGATCCAGTATTCCCGAGCTGCAGAAGGAAGAAGCCTTGGACCCAGCTTTCCTCTGGGCACTTCTCGTTGTGCCATCATTAGCATCGGGCACGCACAGATTACACTCATTAGCATCCCTCCATGCACAGCACCCATGTGTCTTCGTCAGGAAAGATGCTGCTCGCTGTAAATATTACAGCCTGCCCTATTCTGGCCTCTTTGGAGCGTGAATCACGTCTCCAGATATTTTTTTTCTGCTTGGTATTATCCAGGAGTGAGTCACGGGATGGGAGCGGGATGGCAGCAATCCTTAGCCCCAAACCTTCCTGGGCCAAGCTGCAATCAGTCCACTGCCATAAATAAGTTTTTATTATTTAATTCCTGTAGTAAATTATTTAACAGACAAGGCTGCCTTGCATTCTCTGTATCAATAGATAAGATACTGTCTCAAAGCAAAGAATCACCCCCCTCAAAAATGTACAGTCTTTCCCTCTACCACACTTAAAAATCACAAGGGGTGAAGGAAGGATTTGGAGTGTTGTAGCTGCTTTGGCTAAAGGAACAGAAAAGGAAGGATTTTGAAGTGTATTTTTTCCCTTCTTCTATACCCTTTTCTACATATGCCTGCATACTGTGCATGGAAAAGGAGTTTTTCCATGGCAAAAAAATGATTTTTTTTCCATGGCAAGAAGGCCACTTTAGCAGTTCGGCAGCAGCACAGCCACCTTTGCATGGGGGGGGGGGGGGGGGGGGGGGCACACAGCTCCGGAGCATGTTCCCGTTCCCCTTTTAGGGTCACAGAAAATCCCAAAGGAGCCAAAATAGACCTAAACCAACTCTTCGAGCCCCCCTGCTTGGACCGGACGAGCCTCACCCGATGCCACATAAGTAAAGATGCTTAGCCCTACTTACGCCTATTATTTTCAATTTGTTTTTCATAAATCTATTTTTTCACGAGCTGAAAAAAAAAATAATCCACATGATTAACTGGCAATTAACAAGTAATTCCAATCACCGGGAAGAAAAAAAAAAAAAAAGGAAAAAGAAAAAACACGTTGTAATTAACGTCTCATTCCATAACTGCAAAGAAAAACCCTTGTAATTAACAGGCAATTAACGGGTAATTCAATCACTGAGGAAACTTGTAATTAGCAGGCGATTCACGGGTATTCCCCATCAGTGAAAACAAAGTTGTAATTAACACGCAATTAAAGGGGAATCCTCGTCTGCTAAAAGAATAATTAACGGGTAACTAACGTTAATCCCCACTAATCCCCACCACCAAAACAAAAACCACTTAAACAAATCAAACCAAAAAAACAAAACAAAACAAAAAAAAAAAGGCGTGGAGTTAAAGGCCAATTAAAAGTCTGGAAAAACCTTATAATTAAAGGCCAATTAATGGGAAAACCCTATTAGTGGGAATATATATATAGATACACATACTATACACTATATTAGTGGGACAATATATACACATCATATTAGTGGGTGTATATATATATTAGTGGGAATGTATAGATATTACTTGGAATATATAGAGGTATATAAGTGGGCATATATATTATATTAGTGGGAATATATATGCATATATTAGTGGAATATATATATTATATTAGAGGGAATATATATATAAGTGGGAATAGATATATATTAGTGGAAACATATATTAGTGGGAATGTATAGATATATAAAAGTGGGTATATATATTATATTAGTGGGAAAATATATATAAATACATTAGTGGAATACACGTACACGTATTTAACGTGCCGTTAAGGGGGAGCCTGTTTACCAGGAAAAATAAATAGATAAACAGATATTGTAATTAACTGGGAAGTCCGTTTGCCGGGAAAAATAAATAAATAAAAAGAATAATTAACGGGGAATCCCATTTACCGGGAATAAAATAAAATAAAATAAAATAAAATAAAATAAAATAAAATAAAATAAAATAAACCCCTTTACAATTAAGGGGCAATCCCATTCCCCGGAAAAAAAAAAAAAAAAAAAAAAAAAAAAAAAAGGAAAAAAAGGGGGAAAAAAAAAGGAAAAAAGAAAAAAAAACTTGCACTTTTGGGGTAATTCAGCCGGAATTCGGATCCCGGGGTCGCGCCGCGCCGCGTCCCCGCCTCCCAGTGCCGCCCCCCGGTGCCGCCGCTGCGCGGAGCCGGAGCGGAGCCGGAGCCGGGGCGGAGCGGAACCGGAGCCGGGGCGGAGCGGAGCGGGCGCGGCCCCTGCGGCAGCGGCGGGGGCCGGCTCCGCCGGTGCGGGAGCCTCCGCCGGTGCGGGAGCCTCCGCGGGGAGCGGAGCCGCGGCCATGGGCGGCGGGGGAGCGGCGGGCGCGGCGCGGGGCGCGCCCCCGCGCTAGGCTCGGCCCCGGGGAGAGGTGAGCGGGGATGAAGCTGAGGAGGAGGAGGAGGAGAAGAGGGGGTCCGGGGGGGGGTCGCTACCGGGGGGATGCTCCGGTTTGGCAGCGATGCCGCCGCCTTTGTCCTCTGGCTTTGGAGCGCTCAGCACCGGGGAAAATCAGGATGGTGATGGAGGTGGAGGGGCTCGGAGGTTTTTTAATTTTTTTTTCTTGTATTTGTTTTTCTTTCTTTCTTTTTTTTTTTTCCTTTTTCGCCCCACTAGTTGTTGATAAATTGCAGTGTCATTGTCGGCTGTGCCTGCCCTGTCTCCGCCAAGGGAGGTGGGATCCACCCTGCCCATTGCAGGCACACGCCGAGCCCCGCGATGCAGCTTTTTGCAGAGAGAAGGGGAAAAAAAAAAAAAGAGAGAGAGAGAGAAAAAAAAATGTCTGGCTTGGAGTCGTGAGGATGATGTCTACTGAGGCTTTCCAGTGCTTTTTGGGGGATTTTTTCCCTTTCATCACTCCTGGGTGGCATTGCACACCTGCTCGGTTTGCAGTCCTCTTTTTTTTTTTTTTTTTTTTTTTTTTTAGGATCTTGAGTGCTGCGTGCCCTTTCTGCAAGCAATATTCGGCTGTGCAGCCAGGGGACGGGGCAGTGCGGAGGGGTGTGAGAGAGGCCCCTGCCAGCTCGAGGTCACATCCAAGGGGCACGACCTTCCAGGCTTGTTCTCTCTCCGAAAAAGGGTGAAGGATGCTCTGGGTACCCAAGGATGCTCTGGGTACCGAAGCATTTTTATAGGGGGTGGTTGTGCTGTTGTTGAGCCCCATAAGGTGATTCTCTGCAGAAAATAGAGAAAAAAAAAAAAAAAAAAAAAAAAAGACTGCATTGATTGTGGAGCTGGCCTGAGTTTTTTCATCCTCACCCACCTGGCGAGCAGAGCAGGGCAGGAGCTGGGAGGCGCTGGGCCACGTTACCCAGAAAATCAGGGTGGAAGCAGGGTTGTGGTCTAGCAGAGGAAGGCTGGCTATGAAGGAGCCCCCAAACCACCTGCAGTCCTTGCCTGCCGTCTGCATTTTGCAGCTGGATGTGTGTCAGTGCAAACTCTTCCTGTGAAGCATGTAGGGCGCTTAATCTATTTATAAACCTAAAAAAATACCTTTTACAGTCTATTAAAGAAAAAAAAAATCAGCAGCAAGGATTGGTTGTACTTAATGCTCAATTTTTTAATGTGCCTGGATGACCATAATTCACAAGCAACCGACTGTTATTATTTTTTTTCCCCACCTTCTCATAATTTCGGGAGAAATTACATGTTCTTAACCTCCCGTGTGATTTTTCCAAGTTGGTAACCCGGGAGACTCGCCGATCGCCGGTGTTGCTGCAGGCAGTTGCAGCATTTTCTCTCTCGATGCTGAGGCTGGGGGATTTTCCTCTGCCTCGCTCGCCGCGAGAGGGCCCGTGCCCGCATGCTTCTGGCGGTGTGCACGTGGGGAAATCTCATCCCCACCTGGGATTTGCACCAGTGCTCCCAGGGCTGGTGGATCCATGCTATTTTTTCCGAGCTGCTGGGGTGTTTTTAGTGGTGGTGTTATGGGAGAGTGCTGATAGTGGAGCGAGGAGCAATGGGAAAAAGCCCCATGCTGTTGGAGTTGGTGTTGCCACTTAGCACACAGGTTTTATTCTCACTCTGAATATTTAATGTGGTTTCAGCGTGGGGATTTTATTAGATCAGGAAAAGAGCTGTTGTTAAGTGGTCCGTGATCCTGATCGGTGGGATTTGCACTGTGTGCTTTGATGCCTGATGCTCCCAAATCCCAGCAAAGGGCCTGGGTGGCTGCGAGATGTTGGGTGCTGCCCTTTGGGTGCTGGAAATTTTGCATGGCAGCTTGCTCGAAGGCTAAATGAACACATTTATGGCCCGTGGTGTTGGCTCCTGGCGGGAGCAGCGTATTCAGCTCCTGTTGGCATCATCAGCGAAACTTTCTGCTCGGTTAAAGCAGCTCCCATCATTTCTGGTAGTGACATGAATGGGGCGGGATGCTCCTGAGAAATGTGCTCCTAAATGAGCATAAACCAAAAAAATTTGCTGTTTGACATCTCACAGCCCCTGTTTTCACGATGGTTTTGGTTTCTCTCCATAACACATTCTTTTTGGGTGTCCAAAACCCAGAAGGACCTCTGTAGCTCCTAAGTTGCTTGAAATAATTTGGTTTCTCTCCATAATATGTGCTTTTTGGGTGTCCAAAAGCCAGAAGGACGTCTGCAGCTCCTAATTTTCTTGAAATTATTTGGCAGTAAGTGGCTGGATAGAGATTTACTTAGTCTGTCAATCCTTTCTGTGCACCCCAGGTCGGGCCACGGAGAGGGGACGCTGGATGCTCAGACGAGGACGATGCAGGCGGCGCTCTGGACGGGCTCCCTGTCTGCTCCGGGTCTTTGCATGATGTAGGAGATGGATGGACAAAAGCTAAATGCTTCCTATTGCATCTGCAGGTACGAGAGAAGTGTGTGCTGGCCTCAGCTCGTCCCCAAGACTTTTAAATAATGATGGTTGTGGTTGATATTAAGGGGAACTTCATGGCGTGGACCAAGAAGTCTTTTATTTTTTGCTGCTTGAGCCCTACTTGGTTTTAGTTGGATTCCCCCCTGGTGCTCCTGCTGTTCAGTTTCCCTCTTCCCTTCCTTCACATGTTGTCCCATAGAAAGAACAAAACCCAAAAATCTGCTTCTAGCAGATGCTTGCAAGACAAACCCCTCTCCTTGGGTGAGACGGGCACTCGCCCATCCCAAACTGGGATTTTTCTAAGTGTTGGGTGCCTAGGGCAGACAACGTGACATCTAGCATTGAATTCATTTTGAAAAATGGGAAAAAAAATACCGTTATCATCTGCACGAAGGATTTTTTTCACTAATGTGGATTGAGTAAAGGGAGTTTTGTTGTGGTGGGAAATCCTGGATCCTCTGTAAACCCAGAAGAGACTGGCTGCTTTATTTTGTTATCCCCACTTCTCTGATCCAACACTTAGCCCCAGAGTGGCAGGAGCTCACCGTCAAGCAGAGTGTCTGTGAAATATGTGCATATTCTTTTCTGGTCGGTAACAATCACACTTCCAGACAAATTTCGAGGATCACTGAGCCTCCGCTGAGCCCTGTCGTAGGCACTCAGCGCCAAGACCAAATAACTTCTTCTATCACTGCTCCGTGTGCGTTGACTTTTCTCGTTCAGAGCTGAATTATTAATCTTCCCGTGGATTTTCTGTGGCACCCAACCAGCTTCAGATGAGGCTTTGTAATATAAAAGTGCGAAGTTTTTGTTAAATTTCTGCCTTGCCCAATTTTAGCAGCCGCTTGTTTTCTAGGTGCTTGCAAGCATACACTTTTTTGGAGAACAAATATATCCAAAATGGCTTTTTAGTTTTCCCCATTTTTAGTTTTCCCTTGTGTTTTCCCCATTGTCCTTTTTTTGGAAATCAAGCACTGGGCCAGGTGAGCAGGGAGCTTTAAACGGATGATATTTTACCGAGGTGTATGCAGTCTTGGATGAAATTTAGGCTCCTTTCCGTGTTCTGGCATGGCTCTGAAGGTTATTCTACACCCCCTGGGCTGCTTCCATCCCCTCTGGGATCTCTGGTGGTGACCAGCTTATAGATGGATGCCCACAGAAATAAGGAGTTGGGGGCACTGGGCTGGAACTGGGCAGCACTTTGGCAAAGAGAAATTCAGGATTGGGTCTTCTTGTTTAATTCTTCCTTCCCTTAAATTCTGGGCAAGGTGAGGAAATGCAATTTAGATGATGGCATCAGTGCTCTCGTGAGTTTGGTCCCCCCTTATCCTAAAATAACTATTTTACGGTACCTTTCTGTACAATTCCTGTTGTCGGAGCCATGGTGGCTCTCCTCAGTGCTGGGATCTCAGCGGTGTTGGAGCAAGTGGTGGTGCTCGCGTGCATCCCACGCTGGGTGCCTGCTGCCGTGCTGCTCCCGGGAGGCTGCAGATCACGCTGACCTCCACTTGCCTTTGAACCCCCGGAGCTGGGAAGTGCTGGGGCTGCGGGGAGGAGTGGAAGTGATGGGAGGTGGGAGGGAGGCAGACAAGCAGCGTGTAAAAAAAGCTCCCAAATTGCTCTACTAAAAGAGTTAATAGCTCATGCCCACGTTGCTAGTGGTGTGGGTTTTTTTTTTTTTTTTTCCTTCGTGCATGTCTAACATGAGGCAGAATCAGCTCCGAGCTGGATATGCGTTGCATTTCGGAGCTGTATTTGCCTGTCTGCTTTCTGGGACGAGTGCTGGGAGCCCTGGCTGTGATGGAAATAATGCATATTGATTGGAAAACGTCTTCTGGAGGCTGGTTTTGCAAAGCCAGCATCTTGATTCCAAGCACAGGCGTGGTGGAGGAGCAGTAAATGAAATGCAGGGGTGCACCTCTTGGAATGAACCAAACAGGATTATTCCCGCAGGAATCCGTGTTTTGGGAAATATCCCAGCAAACCGGTGATGTGACTTCTGCCGTGCCTATAAATTGCTATATATATATGTGCAGGATGGAGCTGGATTGTGCTGGTTTTCGCGTTGGCAGAGGACCTTTTGTGGCTGTGATGAATTAGAAGTCTTTCTTTTCCCATTGCTGGCCTCCTTGGATTATTTTGCCAGCTGACCTTTATGTTCAGAAAAGCCTTCTTTCTCATTTTTCTGCCTGGGAAAATGGTTCAGGCTTCACCTTTTGCTTCAGCTCCGATGGAAGCCGTAGAGAAGGATGGATTAGGGCTGGACCAGATGCCCTTTGCAGGTCCCATTCCGCCCAAAATTATTCTGCAGATTCACGGTATATAACAGCTGCCAAATGGCATTGGTTTGTTGTGGGTTTTTTTTTGGTATGCTCTGTGCTAGGCTTTAGTATTTCTGCGTAATAATGAGCGATGGGTGGCAGTGACATGTTTTGCAGTCTGTTTGCTTGTCTGGGCTGAATTTGAGCCAAGCCTGGACCAAGGAGGTCATGTCACTACATGGCCACTGTGACACCGGCCGGGGCTGCGACTGCTCCAACCGCAGCTGGTGGCTCCTGCTGGGGAGCTGCTTTGTGCCCTTTGCTTGGGTAACATGAGGAGAGGGAGCCCTTATTCCACCCCCTTTTTTTTTATTTTGTGCTTTTAAAACACTGATCTATTTAGGCTGGTTGAATTAAGCCTCTCCCTTCCTGCTGCCTCTGCTTGGCCTCCACGAGAGGCTGGAGGTGCGGAGCGGCTCCTCCTTTCCAGCTGGAACAAAGCACGGCTCCTGGCACGGGTCCCCCGGGTGACGTCCTCGTGAATTCCGAAATAGCCTTGCTCCGAGCTGCCGTCTGTCCGGCTCTGCTGCTCTGAGGCTAAAACATTTCACAAAAAAAAAAAAAAAAAACACTTTTCAGGGCAAAAAGAGCTTGGGTTCCTGTCATGCCCAACGCACTTGAATCAGCAAGAGTGCTTCGAGTGCTGCTTCTTTCCCTGATGTTATTTTTTTTTTTTTATTAAATGAGAGTTCTCAGAGCGTTGTTATTTCTTTTTTTTTTTTCTTTCTTTTAAACGAAAAAATTAAGCTGGTAGGATGGACTTTGGTAGAGCTCCCATCAAATGCACAAGGGTGGTGCTGCCTTGAAGAAGACTGCCTTTTTCCAGACCTCGACTCCTCTTATCGATCCCAAATATTCACCAAACCAGACCTGCAATTTAGGAGGAACTTGGCTTTTTATCTAATTTCTAGGCTGCTGGTAGGAGATTGAGTGCTGATATCAGTGCAAACCACCGAGATTTGGGGTTCTTCACTGGATGTGAAGTGCCCATAAAATGTTTTTTAAACATACGGAGGACAAGTGGTTGGGTATGTCCTCCTAGACAGACCAGGGGAATGTGGCCACATTGGCAATTTGGATGCTAATTGAGCCTCTCTTCATTGAAAAATGAAGCCAGATTATATAGCAGTATCTGTTTTCACAGGTCTTCCTTCTCCCACTGTAATTAGAAGCCATTTCTGTCTGAAATTAAAGACTCTTAAATCCACCTGTGAGTAGATCCCTTTCTCTGAACACCCCAGCATCACTCAATGCCATCAGCAACCCAGAGAAACCCTAGCAGAGGGCTGCTGTGTGGCGCTCAGGCTGTTGCAGAGCCCAGGATTTTGCTGTGATTGCACATTTTCTCTCTGTTCTTTATTGGTGGGGAAATGCAAGGCACCTAAACCAGGTCAGGAGCTTGGAGATGTCCATGTGCCTGCTTGGTGCTGGCTTTCTGTATTATATTAACACCAAAATAGGCGTTCTTAGTTTCATATAATATATATATATAATTTTTTTTCTGCATTAAGGGTAGGGCTGCTGGCTTTATGTATTATATTAACACCCAAACATGCATTCTTAATTTCATATTTTATGTAGTTATATATATATTTTGCATCAAAGGTGAGGCTGAGGGTGGCTAAGTTAGCCTGACCTCTGCAGTTGGTTTTGTATTCCAGGTGGATGGGTATGAAGTTTGAATATAATAAAATACAATTTGTGGCTGTTTTTCTGTAAGGCTGAACTCCTGACAAGCGACTCAAATTGTAAGATTTGTTTTAGGGCTGGTGCTGCCCTCTAAAACTGCTTAATCCTTTGAATTCCTTTCAATAGCAGGATGCCCCAGGGCTGGATGCGCACAGCCAGTTCCCCTTGTGTGTTTTTTTTTTTTTTCTTTTTTCTCATCCTAAGGGATATTTGCATGAGAATGAGTGACAGCACAGCATTTTGTGTAGGGAGTCCTGTGCCAAAATGCTGAGAGCCCTTCCAAGATGCCTGTTTTTGTCTTAATGCTTCATCAAGCACAGCCTGCTGCATCAGGTTGCCACAGCACGGGGCTGAATATTTGTCTTTAGGTCAAGTTTTACTCCTGAAATGCTTTTCTTTTTTTTTGGTTATCTTTTAGGATGAGTCAGCAGCACGCGATTTGTTCTGGACCTCTGTCCAGGTCAGAGGGTTGCTTCTGGATTGCTCCAAAAGTTCTTTGTTTAAGCCAAAATCAGAGAAAAAGTGCACAGGAGGCTTGACAAAGCTTTGGTTCTTCGTGACACTGCTCTTATCTGAAGGTACCCAAAGCTCAGCCTGCACCCTATGGCAGGTTAATCCATCCTCATTCTGAAGCCATGAATTTCCTTCTTTTCCTCCACCTTTATCATGAAAAATGCCCTTCCTTGGGTCCCTGTAACTAAGATCTGAATTGCAAACTGCGTTCTATCAGTAAAAAAGTGACATTCCCCGACAAATATTACCCAGGCAGAAGAAATCACATCACTCATGGTGTTCCATATGACTTAGAAAGCCAGCTTGGTTCTGATTTTTGCAGCACAATAAAAAAAATTGCTATAAATGAGCAGGAGATGACCAGGAGTGGCCTCCAGGTTGGAGAAAAGTGCTAAGAAGCCGTGTCTTATGGAGACAAGGATGGGAACGGTGGGAGCTGGGTTCAGAGAAGAGCCTGCTGGAAGAATGGCTGGTTTGATCCGTTTGAAGTTTTCTCTTTAAAATGTAGATGCCCTCGGTTCTTCTGCTGGGAGCCTTCCCTTTGCTGTCAGTGAAGAGCGAAAATGAAAATTCTTGTCATTTCTCTGCTTTGTGCTTTTTTGTTGTTGTTGTTGTTTTTTTCCCTTGTATTATTAGTAGTAGTATATTTCTTTCCCTTGTATTATTAGTAGTATCATTATCATCATCATTATAATTATTGATTTTTTTATTATTTCTTGTTGCTTTTTTCTGTTTTTTAAGCTGTATTTGCAGTTGTACTACATGAGCTCCCAGAGAGGCCTGGAAGCTGCATATAGCTGGGCACGTATCCTTTCTTTTGAGGAGAAATGGGCCAAGATTGGCTTTCATAGTTCCCACGGTGCTTGCAACTGGTATAGTTGCAGTGCAGACCCCAAATTGCCCCATGGCACAAGGGGTGAAGTTAGGCAGCACCTGGACCGTGCAGCCAGGGATGCAATTCAACATGCAGCTAACAGATTGTATGGCCTGACAGTACGCCACGGGAGAAAATAACAGGTTTCAGCAGACGTGGTCAGCTTCCAGAGAAATATTTTGCATTTGGGGGGGAAACCTGCTAATATTTCTCGTGCAGCATCTCCGGTGTTGCTCTGTGGTGGGGTTGTGTGGGTCTGGTGTTGTACACCAGGATGTGGAGGCTTGGAGACCAAGTTTCCTCTATCCCTAGAGCCTGTGAGGGCATCTCCATCAGGAATGCATGTGCCAGCACAGGAGAATAATCTGCTAGGAATATTCCCTCCATCAGAAAGCATCCTGCAGCCCGAGGCTAACAGGACTCCTCACCGCTCCATGGGAATGTGGAAAAAATCCTATCCGTGCTTGGTAGTGGAGGCATGGAGCAGGACCAGGAGAGGTTTACTGGCAGGTTGTGAGCTGCTCAGGCACCTTTCTCCCCCGTCTGGTGGGAAATAATCCCAAACGCTATAAAGGTGATAACATTATTAAGCCCGGAGGCACCAGCAAGAGGTCAGTGTGTTCATCAAAAGGCACTTAAAAATGCTTTCAGCCTCCAGCCTCTCGCACTGGAGAGGTACTCACAAGTCTACAGAATTTTAAGGTGCTGTAAGTGATGGACTACAGCCTATTAATTAGAAGGCAATCAGGTTTGCTCTTTGGGGTCTCGCCGAGGTTCCAGTGGTGGAGGTGTGGAGGTCGCTCCTCTTCTGTCCTGGTGGGTTTGAGGCTTGGGAAGATCCAGGGGGATCTCCTTTGGATCTTTTCTGCTAACAAGATGTCCTGGAAGCATTTCCCCAGGCATGGAGGGTGCTGGGATCCAGGCAGGACGCTCAGTGGGGCATTGGGATTAGCAATTAAATGAAGAGTGAATGGAAATCAGGAAGGGCTAAAGGAAATGCGATGGGGACACACGTTGCGGGAGAAACGTGTTTTCTGCCCCCCAAAAAACACGTTTTTATGCTCCAAAGTCTTCACTCCCAAGAGGGCGGCATGCTTTTGCTGTCGTGGTTTTGGCTCACCAGCCTGAGCTTGGAAGATCCCAGCTTTGAGGAGGAGATGAGCACGGGATGCTGGAACGCAACCCTGGGGTATCCAAAAGGCTTCATATGGTAAATCTCAGTGTCACGGTTTTCATTACTCTTTACTCACTAGAACATAATCCTCCCCAAAAAGGCTGCAATGATGAGCTCTGTCTGCTCTTACATTTACATTTTCTCCATGACATACGCTCCATCAGGAGCTATTTGCCTTTGTCTGGCTGCTTTCGGGGAAAAAAAAGAACTTTTCTGCATCTCAAAGCGTATTTGAATTTAACAAGAGGACGGTAATGCCTTTCCTGATGTATGCTGCATCCTTTAAAGTTGCTTTCTTGCGTATAATAGTCATTATTTCTCTACCTCATTTTCTTTCTTTTCAGCTGTTTGCAAAGGTTTTTACGAAAGCTGATTCACCTGTGACTGCTATGTAATACAATCGTTGCTGCCTTTTAGATGGTGTTAAAATGAAGCTTTAAAATTGTGCCTATAAAACACCAATTTATCAAATCCTCCTGAAAAGGGGACTGTCAAAGCAAGTTGTTTCTTTTTTTTACATCTTTATTGTATTATTATTAAAGGCTGGCAGATTATATGTTTATAGGGGATGATTCTACTTTGCATCTACATCCCTCAGTAAAATGTCTTAGGGAATTTGAGGGATATTTTTTTTCCTATTTTTTTCCCTTTTTTTTGAGGGATAATATTTTTTCCTATTTTTCCCCATATTTTTTTTTTCCTTTTCCCCCCTTTCCAATCTGTTTTGTAATGACACCTGTGTGGTTATGGCTGCTGACCAAAAATGCAGCATTAGGATTCTTGTGTCAAGGACTTTGTTTAAACACTCGGAACAGGATGAATTGTAAAGTAAGGGAAAAGAATAAAAAAGAATCATTAGCTGGGACCTGAAGAGACTTATCTTTAGTTGCAAAAACTTGGCAGAAGCTAGGCTTTGCTTACGAGCACACTTCTTTCCTCTTGTAGAAGAGGAGAGGACAAAATGCGATGTCTTTCAGCAGCATAGGGAAGTGTTTCAGATATTCCTACTAATTGCAGAGTACAAACATGCCTTAGACTCCCTGGAAATGCAAAAAGGAATAGTTGAAGTAGTTTATTTCTGTATTTATGGTCAGCTCGCCCAGCTGGCTGTTGTGAAATAAGGGGCCAAAGGGGCTGTTGCTGGATGAGAGGTGGCTTGGAGGCCGGTTTGCATCCCCGCGCTGCAGAACCTTGCTTAGAAATACAAATAAAGGATGCATTGGGACTGTCATGAATTTTGGGGCTGTCCCAAAGCTGGGAGGGGACCCGTGGTCCTGGTGGTCACATCGGCAGGTGCTGGAGGATCATTGCTTTCCTGTCTGGTTTCCACAGCTGTTTGCCTTGGTCATCTCTTTTTCTTTTTTTAATTTTTTTTTTCTTCTTAAACCAACAGCTTTATGACTTTAGCAAATTGGCATTAGCTTAGAGGGAGTTAGAGCAATATAAATCCCTAAGTGGATGATTTATTTTGTTTGGAATTCAGATATGAGCAGCCACTGTCGATGAGCGAAGTCGGCTAATCCTGATTTGCAGCCCTTTAAATTATGATCAAAAGTGGTCACACAAGGATTAAGTGCAGTTCAAGTAATCTACTGGGAATGTAATTCAGATTAAACCATTTACATCTGTGTAAAGCCAGTCTGTGTTGAGTTAGGCACCTTACGACACGGGTTTAATGCCCGTTCCACGTTTCCCCACATTGTAAAAATTTGAAATTCATCAAGAAAATATTTAACACTTTAGATAATCTCAAATGTAGCCTAGGTTAAAAAAGAAAGAAAAGTTTTGTGTTAGGAATTGTATTACTATTCACGTGGAACAATGTTGTGGTTGCTGATGCTGACACATGCAGAGTCCAAACGTGCCTCGATGCACACCTAGTACACCTTGCACCCTCCTGAATTGTTCTCTGACTCATTTTCTGCTTTCTTGGACAATGGGATGTGCTGGCCTTAAGTAACTTTGGAGGTTTTGGGGTCTGCAGAACAAGGATAAGCCGTGATGTCCTACAGTGGTGCGTCGAAAGGCGTCCAGATGATGGACTGGTTTGCCCCCGCCTTTATCCATATAGTTAGCTCACTGGATTTCTGGTGTTTTCTTCGGCACATGCACAAGGGGCTGCCCAGATTTCTCTGCCAATTGCCACGGTTGTGCACATGCTTTTGGGTTGTTCTGGGTCTTGGGAGAAAGCTTGGTCCTACCTTGCCCCATTGCAGGCATCCCAAGGGGGAGAGGGTGATGGCCAAAACTTCAGATGGCTCTGACTCATCACTGTTGGTGGTTTTGGGGTAAACTGGCACCTCCTTAAATGATAGTTTAGCCACATCTGGTGGCGATGCACTATTTCTTCTGTCTGGGAGGACAGGAGAATTTCACTACAAGCTTTTCACACTCCTCCAGGTGATCATTGAGGTGAGAACAGGGGCACTCACTATGAGGCTCTCAGTGGCTCTCCGCCATCCTCCCATAGGACTGAAGTCGTCTAGATGCTGCTTTTACATCTTACAGCAGCACTCACGACCCCAAATTAGCTGGCTGTGAGCTGAGGGTCGCTTTGCTCTACCCAAAACCATCAGAGCAGCCCCCTCGCCATGGGTTGTGTGCCATGGGTTTGCTCTTCTCCTGCTTCACCAGCAGCCTCCATGCACGCGAGGACTGCTGCTTTGCCATCTCGTTTTCCTTGCCCTTGTTTTCAGCAGCAGTAATTACGGGTCACGAATTGCAAATTGTGACCTCGCTGCTCCGAATGCGTTTGCCTCGCTTTGCTTGAGGATGTAAGTTGGAATGATGAGAGGGTGTCTATCCGTCCAGCTTTTGGCCTCTGCCTCCAGGATCATTACTCCATTACACCATTTAGAGACCTCAGCCTGTCCTCCGCAGCCCGATATTTAATATATGACTCCCTTGGCACCGAGGACACATGAGCATTGTTCAACGGAGGGAATCGCCCGGCAGATAATTTTTGTTGGTGCAAATAAAACGTGGTTTGCATGGCAGTGCTTGGAGATCCAGCAACAGGGCTGCTGGCTCCTTCCCAGACGATGTGGGGCTTGGCATTTTGGAGGTTTAATAGCAATTCGTGTTGCATGGGGAGCTTTCTGCTTCCGAGGAAGATGTACGGAGCCAGGGTGGTCTGCACTGGGGAGGAATCTTGTAAGCTTGATGGCTTTGCATTGGAGTTTTTAGCCAGTTTGACCTTAAACTGAAGCCCACCGCACAGCTGGAGCGCCCCTGGCATCTCATCTTGCTCCTGCTAAACCTGTAACCACACAATATTTGCAGTAGCTTTGGTGCTTCAGATGAATGCTCCTCTCTGGACATCTCAGACATCTGCAGCTTGCAGGATCGAGCTCGGTTTGTTAGACCTGGGCTGTCGTCTCATCCGATTCCCATCCCAGAGATACCGTTGCTGCGCCGTGTGTGTTGTTTTCTGCAGGGTACTGCTGGAAGAGAAACGATGTCTAGGAGAGATCCAGTGCAATTAGAGCTGCAGCAATAACCTAGATTTACTGGAGCAGTGCTGCCACTTATTAAGTGTAAGAAGTGTAAGTGTGCAGGTCCTTAAATTCCCGTCGGGATTGTGTTTGCCTATTGGACTGTTTTTAAGTCTGCGTAATACCAGAAATGGCTTCTCTGCCAGAAACAATTCGGGAGATAAACAGCTCCATCCGTGCAGGCTTCAAACAAAGGTTTTTCCCTGAAGAAGGAGAACTTGGTGAAATAGCCCCTGGTTTTCCGAGAGCCAAATTTGCGAGTCTAAGGACGTGATGAAAAGGTCTGAACTTGCTTGATCTCAAAATCGCAGCTACTTTATTTTTCCTCATTGAGACATCAGCCTTCGGAATAATTTAGTACAGCTTGCTCCCCAAACAAGCTACACCATTATTACTTATTTTGATAGCGCCGCGAGGAGCTGCTTGCGTATGCACAAAAGGCACAGAAGAGACAGGCGTCGAAGATAAAACAAGGTTATTGCAGCGCAGCAGACTGACCTGGGCATTTTTCCATCTGAGCAGCAAGAAAGTGGAATAAATAAACGCTGGCACCACGTGCAGCCCCCTTCCTGGGAGGGGAGCGCTCTTTCAGACGGATTCAGCCGTCACTTGGGGTTGTCTTGAAGGAAAAGGATGAATGCATCGCTTCTATCTGCTGGTGCCAACGCGGATGAATAATTAGGCTGCTGATTCTTTCTTATGGTCTCCGCGGACCCCTGATGTATCCTGGCCGATTTTATTCTGTACGACCCAGAAAGTTATTGTGCATTTTTTTGAGAGTGTTTTTCTGAGCGAGTTGTTCGGAAATAATTCATGTGGTCTTTGGAGCAGCTCAGCAAGTGGTGGAAGGGAAGGACGCAGCATTTCGGGGCTGGGAATGGGAACTTCAGCGGAATCCCAGTGCTCCCCAGTATGGGAGGGACTGGGGAGAGTCCCCTGAAAGGCCACCAAGATGACAATGGGCCTGGAGCATCTCTGGGACTGCTCAGCCTGGAGGAAAGAAGGCTCAGGTGGGAAATAACCAACAGGCGAGAGGATGCAAAGACAGACAGATTGTTGTCCAAGAAAATATTTGGTTTCGGTGCAATCCTCTCCCTTCTAATTGGCTCCATAATTAGCATAATGCTGACAAGACGCAATCATTCTCCACAGAGGGGAAGGGTCCCTTGTTGGGCTGGGGTCTCCCAGCCTAGGGCTGTGATTTTTAGGATTATCATGAGCAGAGTTCACAAATAGTTCACATCACAACACTCCTGTCTGTGTTTTTCAGCCAATTGTTTCCAACAGGTTGATTAGTAACAAACTCAAGGGCATGTGTGTCAGATTCTTCCTTGCAAAATGGTTTTCTTGATTAAATAGTTTCCTAGTTAATCATCCTTTGGATACCCTCAAGGCCTGGGTCATCCTTGCCTCGGAGTAGGTATTTTGCGTCTTTTCACACAAAATGAAGTTAACAAAACAAAATTAATTAGTTATCAGCATCAAGATCTTCCTGGTGCTATCTGGTGACAGGAAAAGAGGTGTTGTGTGCAGAATGAAATACATGAAATTCTTTAAACATAAGGAACCCCCCCCCCTTTTTTTTTTTTACCTTTTTTTTTTATGGTAAGGGTGATCGGAACAGGTTGTGGAGCTATTCCAAATCCATTGGATGTGGTCCCTGCTGTTGGTGACCCTGCTTTGAGCCAAGGGGCTGTATTTCTCTATAAATAATGCTTTAAAAACAGCTTCTTGAGGTTGAATTCCAACCAAGACATCTTAAATATCATGCAATCCAACCTGGCTTTAGGTCTTTGCCTCATGTTAGTGTTGGATTATGTTATATGTGGGTTTTTTGTTTGTTTGTTTGCACAATGACAAGGTAAACACAGGAGAAAAAAAAAAAAAAAAAGCATTTAAACGATGACTCTACCTCTGATTTTTTCACAGCCAGGGACTTTCAGCAGAATTTTAACCGAGTTTGCCAATAGGTAGCATCATACAGATCACTTTCATCGCCTGCTGTAAAGTCACAGGCGTGTGCTGGGAAAACTTTGAAGCAAAGCCAGTGCTATTGAGGGCAGGTGCACAACATCAGGAAAATACTTGCACATTCTGGGTCCATATAGCTGAACTTTTTAGCGTGTTGTTTCTTTTTTTCTGGTTCTCTACCAATTATTCTCCTCTTCTCTTTTCCATTTATTACACCTTTAGGGGATAATTGCCATTTCTTGCTGCCATTAGGCAGCAGGAAACCAAGCTTGGATAGTATAGATTTTTTTGTCACTTAAAGACAGCACTGCATTTTTCATATAAATTATGCGCAAGCTGTAGCGTAGGTGGGAAGGAGGTTGAGCCCTGAAAGAAAAACCCCCGAGACGTGACATGCCTCGGCTCATTCCTTTATGTATTGCTCTAGAAATCAGCCTGACTAGAGCAAAGCCAGCTTTGCTGGGAGTTTTGTAGTGTGTCAAGGATCGTTACGGGCTTTGGCGTATACCTGGGTGCGTGCATCTCTAAAATGGGGGAGAAAAGGGGTTTGGTGAGGATTTGAGATCTTAACCTTCTGGATGCTCAGCAGTTTGCTATTAGGACCTGATTTTTTTCAAGTCTGAGATACAGAAGAAAGATGCAAAGACTGAGTTAGTAAGCGTGTATTGTTCTGAGCATAATTCTCACCGATTCCTTTCAGATTTAGCAGAGAAGCTTTAGGAGATGGGGGAATGTGTCCTGAAGGGTGTCAGCCTGGGGCGACACTTCAGAGGCTTCCCGATTTTAGGTGCTGCATGCAGATGTGCTATTCCAGGCAGGCAGAAGATGTTATTTCTTATTTTGGGGTCAGCAAACGCTGATTTATTCCATCAAAACTCACTGAACGTCTTGCTGTTGGGTTTTGGGAATCCTCATGTAGGTTTTGCGCCTTCAGGACTGGTTTAAAACTCCTCTTTTAACTGAGTGATAATGCATGCATTTTTTTTTAATTATTTTTTTTTGTAATAAATTGGATGTCTGTTGGTAGAGGAAGAGTTCTGGTGATATTTCAGAAACTGTGCAGAGGATCCTGAGTACTTGCAGCAACATCACCGCCACGAGCTGATTTAGGGCTGCAGCAGGAATCGGGATTAGGAACCATGCCTGACATCCCCCTTCCTTGTCTGGCACTCTGAGTTGGTCTGGAATAAAAAAGAAATAAAAAATAAAATCGC
Source organism: Somateria mollissima (assembly GCA_951411735.1). NCBI lineage: Eukaryota > Metazoa > Chordata > Aves > Anseriformes > Anatidae > Somateria > Somateria mollissima. The sequence goes on along the minus strand of CATOCB010000278.1, from coordinate 119,700 downwards.
TTTATGTGCTGTAGACCACAGTTTACCACTCAAAGGCGTTAATATCTATGCAAAATCTCATTAAGGACCGTAAAAAACAGTTTCTTTGCCCTGAATGTATTGACCATTTTCTCACCATACTTAATAGAGGAGGGGGGGAATAAGAATAATAAAATAATGAGAATAAGAGCGTAACAATAGGAGAGGATAAAAAAGAATAAGAACAAAAAAATGTTGTAGCATAGTAGGAGGATAATGAGAATATACCAGATGTAATTAAAGTGATCTCTAATTCACAAGATGATTAGCTAATTCTTTTGTCTCAATAGCAGGACTGTTGCAGCATCATTGTGTCTTCATTCTGGAAATAATAACAGTGCAAGAGAAAAAACTTTAACTCACCAATTTAATTATGATGCAGCTCATAATGGTAATATATGGTGATCACTTTTTTTTTCTTTTTTTTTTTAATCATCTTTGAGTTGCCCTCGTTGTCCCTGTGCTCGATACAGCAGGTCTATGCCTGGTGGGCCATCAGGGTAAGTCCTGAGTTGCTTCAGTTCAGAGGAGAATAAGGAGTGCAAAATATTTCTGTCTCTGTGACTTAGAGCATAGTGAGCCCAGTGTGGGAGCATTTTCCAAATAAAAGTGAAGGATCTATTATTTTCATTTCTTTTACTCCCATAACACTGAAAACAGCCAGGACAAATCTGAGGCCATCATAAAATCCAGAAGAACCAGGATTTTCTCCTAGCCTGAAGTAGTAGCTAGATTTTGAAATCTTTGTGTAATTTAGAAATTAAATTATATTTTCACTAGAAGATACTATTTCCCTGTGCTGTGCAGCCCCAAACATGAAATCAGCTGGCTTTGGGAAACGTTCACTTCAACAGACAAAGGAGCTCATGCACAAAATGAACGTTAAATATTGAGCATAACCAGTATTGAGGGGAAGCTCTGTTAGATACTGACCATAAACCCTATTTTCTGTCTTATTTCTGTTTTCTCCTTGTATGCTTGGCTTGCTGCCTTTCTGAGAGAAGAGCTAGGGAAGCAAATCTTTATTTTGATTGAAAAGATCCCAGTTTACTTTGACTTTCTTAAATCTTTCCTGGGGATCACAAAGGTAGGAAATACTAGTGCAAAGTATTCCTGGATCTGAGTATGGCTTAGGGGAAGGAAATCACCTTTGGTGCAACTTAATTCCTCCATCATCTTTTCCTGCTGCAGGCCTCGAAGCCGGAGTATTTCACTCAAGCTGTTATGACCTCTTCATCCGAAATATTTCACTTTCCTTGCTGTCAGTCAAAGGATTTGTTTTGGGGTCAGTTTTCTTGCTTTTTAATCCTCCTGATAGAGTGAGTTTCTGGGTCTACAGAGGCATTGAGACAGCATCTATAACCCATCGTGCGAATCCCACCTCAACAGATGGATGGCATCGACCAGATATTAGCAGCAGACGTCAAAATGACACCTATTTCTGGAGGATTAGCCCCAAAAACACGCAGACCTCATCCCGTGCTCATGGGAGCCCTAAGAACAAGCTCTATTCTGTCGGGGGGGGGGGATTAGAGAGACCTTTCTCCATGGATCTTGGTCTTGGAGACTAACTCATTTGCCAGAAGGTGTTTTGTGTTTTTGTGTTTGCTTGGCTTGTTCAGAAGCAGGTTGGGAAGTGCTGTGCCCTGCATGTTTCTTGCCTGCTTAATGAGCTGTGTCTTTGGAGCTGTGAAGCCAAGGTGATTTATTAGGAGCTCCGTAGGTTAGAAAACGATGAGCAAATACGATTTTGGAGCAGCTGCTGGTAGCAAGCAGAAGTTCAGCCTCTCCGCAAGCCATCGAGATGCTATGGCATGGTCGTGGTCCAGCTCCTCCATCCTCATCATCACCAAAACCTGCAGCAGCCCCGTGGCTCGTATAGATGTAGAGGAGCTGGTCTGAGTTGGGCATCCCAATTCTTCACTTTCTACCTTATTCCTTCCCCAAACCAGCAAACGGGGTGTCACAGACTCCACACTTTTCCTTTCTCATTCATTTTTTTGGGAAAGGTCTCTCTTTTTCTTCCTTATTGTCTTGCTCTTGGTTTTGCTGCTAAATCTCGGGCTTTAAATTCTGCTGCTGCTCTGCTGTCCCCAGCTTAGTGTTCCTCTCTTGCAATTAATTGGCGTCCTTAGCAAGGCAATTAAGCTGTCCATCAGACTTCAGAAAGGCCTCAAGCTGAAATTTCCCCTTGTTCAGATCTGTCAGGAGTTTTGAGACTGACAGTATTTTTTTTTTTTTTTAAGAGCTTTTTGAAGTTTCTCTGCATTTCCTCACTTCCCTGTGCCTGTGGTTTATGTTGCCATCTAGCTGTTGACTCACGATAACCCTTCCCGCGTCTGCTAAATGGTGAAATGCTAAAGTCACACGACGACTAAAAATATATGCCAGCCGTTCTGCGTCGAGGAGCTGCAATATGTGGTTTCTGTGGCCAAAAGTAAGTTCCAAAATGTGAATCTTGATGCCTCCAGGGTAAGCATCCCCAGCAGTGGCATCCTGACGCTAATTAACCTTGCAATAAGCTGACGTTGCTGGTAAAACTCAGAACTCAGACATGGCACAACATAGGGTGAGGGGCAAAAAACCCCAATGCCAAGCTGTTGTGGGTGTTTTTTAGGGTGCAAATTTCCTCTTTTTTATCTCAGGACTGTTTTGGTGGCCTGAAAAAGATGGAAAGGACTGCTGCAGTCACTGGGTATTGAAAGGCCCCCCAGAACCCCATACTGGAGACCCTAAGGGTTGGGATGACGTTTGGAGACTTCTTGCTTTTGAACCACCTCATCGTACAGTTTTTGGTTTATTAATAGATTCTGAAGGGCTAGATTGTTTGCTAACCAAGCTCACAGAGCAAAATGATTGTTCAGACTCTTAATTGGCACCCAGGATTTCCACCACCCCCACCCCATAATGATGAAGCGCAGGAGTTTTTCTTAATGTTGCTGGCACATCTGTATTCCCCTGGAGAAATCTTCATTTCTCTGGCAGCGTAAAGCTAACGAAGTCACTCATTTTGCATACAGAATTGACAGTTATATTTGAAATGAGATGAGGTGGCAGGGTCTGTAAATATTGTTATTATTATTTTTTTAAAGCAAGATGTAGGTGTTTGGATAGCTTCAAGGGGGAGAGGGAAGGAAAAAGAACTGGGAGAATGGGAAGGACACAGCTGCATGCTGTGAATAATCCCCAAAATCTGCTGCTTTACAACATCAGGTTCAGCCTTGTCATGCCAAGCCCATTGGGAAGGAGCGGGGATGGGTTCATTTACATGGAATTGCAGTGAAATGAGGAAATTCCCATCTCCAGCCTGGCTGCTGCTGCAGAGCTGCTTGTGAGCAGCCACCTTTGCAGAAACCTGGAGTTTAATTTAATGTAATGGGTTGGTATGGCATTTTAACTAGGCCAGTACTCCTGGATTTTGGGGATTTGGGTCCGGTTTTGCTGTTGAACAGAATGTACTGCTTCTGCCGAGTACCTGGCAGGAGGCTGAATCTCTGACCAGAGAGCCTCTGACATCTCCCAAACGCTCAATTTGATGCATTCTTGGGGAAAATGAGCTTAATCTGAGATAAAGTCAATCTCATGCATTTTGCACAGTCAGGGTATATATAATTCCTGCGAATGGGAGTGGGACCTATTAACAGCCGAGCATTTGGCACAGGCTTATGAGCACTGGGGTGCATAGCATGGTAGGTCAATATTTAATTTTATTTCCTTGGGCACTTGGGGTGCCTTGTCCTGTATTCTGCGGTGGATGTTTGGGCCTGTTTTATTCTGCACCTTGTAGTTTCGGAGGAAGACCTGGCTTTTAGCAATTCTGCCTGGTTTCGAGAGGTGCTTCGGCAAAAATTGTGCAGAAATTGGCTGCCCCCTGTAGCGAGCCACCCTGTTTGGGATTCAACCCCTGTAGTATCCTCACCCCTTGCACTGCTGATAAAGTGCAATTCCCAAAGGGAATGGGACCTCTTAATTTCAGGATGGATGGCCACAATGCTGCACTGCATCCAAAAGGAGAATCCGTCACCTCTAGGACCTCGAACCCCTTAAAGAAAGTGCACCAGGCTCCCAAAAAGCAGCTTTGGTGCTCAACTTGGAGGTCACTTTGAAAGTGGAACAGCTTAAACTGCCCCTTTTCCACCAGGAGATGGGCCCTTTCATATTTCTTAAGATTGTTTCTTTGTATTTTATCTAAAGCTCTAAGGCTTCAGAGCAGCGTTCTCGCATTTAGGCATCCAAACAAATTTAAATAACAATAAAATCTCCTTAAAAAAAAAAAGCAGGCAGCGCTTCTATCCTTAAACTACCATCTCTTTGGTGTCCAGAGATAGCTGGTTCAGAATTAAGTTTGTATGAAAGAAAACAATCTTCATTTAGAGAAAAAAAAAAAAAAAAAAAAAACAGTTTTTGGAGAACAGGGCACTGACCCGAATAGCAGCTGGAACACATTAAGTGCTTCAATTAGCAAAGGCAATAGCCACTAAAGCCAGGATGAATACAGTCCCCCAGACTGATATTGTACAAAGGTCATCTACACCTATTTTGTTTTCCATCAAGTCATTAGATTTTGTTATTTTGCATCTTATTATTTGTTTTCTATGCTCACAGCGTTGCTTAGTTTGGCTCTGTAGGTTTTCAGGAAGATATTAATACATTTTTCAATCCAGAAAATTATGTTAAAACAAACTTTAAACTACTTTAAAAGCAAATCTTGTCCAGTGTATGGTGGTCCAGGCCTGGCAAAGGCACTTTGTCAGCGGGGACACAAAGAAGGTCTTAACTTGTTAAGCATCAGCCAGATACGACGATTAATGGGGTTGATTTTTGGATCCCCCTCCCTTTAATTTTTTTAATTACATTTCCGAGGGCTTTGTATGCAAGGGATTTACGTGCTTCTCCTGCACACCCACCAAAACCTGGGAGGGTGCATGCATTAGCAGAAGGTCAGATATTGCAAAGGAATTGAAGCATGAATAATTCAGTTCATTATTAATAGCTTACTCCAGTTTGAGATAATTAATTCACCAGAATGGACTTAATTGTATAGATAGTCATTTTATCCGATGGTAAATTGAAACAATCTCAGTAGTATATTAACCCCTGGAACATCCCGTTAAAAACCTGCAATTCTACAGAATTTGGAGCATCCTGTTGAACATGAATGAAAGAGGCAATATTTATGCATGCCAAGTGATCCCGGTCAGATGCGGAACCCGCAGATCGCAGAGTCCGTCAGAGAGTAAAATAGATCTATTTTTAATAGTATTTATGAAGTTACGGACTTCACAGCAAGTTGGGTTAAGGACAAATGAATTTAACAAACCATTTAGTTATCTTTTTTTTTTTTTTTTTTTTTGCCTGTCAGAAAGTATTCCCCAACCAGACTCTGCATGCTGCAGTTCGCTGCACTTGGCTTGTTTTATCTTTTCTGACCCCTAGGAAAACGTGTGCTGCTTCAATTCCCCTTCCTTCCAACAGTTAAATAAATCTCAGTGTCTGTGCATTAGTTGTTGGCTTCTAATGCATTTCTCTTTTGCAGAGAGGGTTAGCAGTGGTTCTAGAGAAAGGATGTTGCCTCCAAAAGCCCAGAACATTGAAGGCTAATTCATTTTTTTTTATTAGAAACATGAAAAAGCATAAAGTTTTGAGGTCACCAAGGTTAGGACAGCATTGGATATGCTTTAATTTCCAACGTCTGCTCAATTAGAGTCATCTGGAGCAGCATAACAAAATTTTACCTGAATATAATAAAAAGGGGCTGGAGTTTTCTGATGATTATCTCACAGCAGTGAGTGGTTTGGATTTCCGTAATGCTTTTCATGAGGTGGAACGTCTCATAGTGCTTTGAAAAGCATTTAATCAGCAGCCATGCTGAGGACGGTGTCAGAAACAGTATCAGAAATAACAATCCTCTAACTCTATGTCCAACTAGGAGCATTTGGAAATCTTTCAGCTTTCAAAAGCAACTGTCCTGGGTTTCTGAAAGGTCAAAAAGCTTGGCCTTCAAGTTCAAGTCTTGCATTCCTCAGCCTGCAGAAGAGGTTTTAATTGGGGGGGGAAGGTTGTGATGAGTATGCAGAAGCATAGTCAAGAGACCATGAGTGTTGATGAAGACGACCACCTGCCAGAAACGGGTCAGGCATGGTTGATCCTGCGCAAAAAATGCGACCTTGTCAGTTAAATAAGATATTTATGGTGGAGGGAGAGGATTTACAAGTGCCATGAGAGCCCTACAGCAGCATCCTTAATTACTTATGGGTTCGACTTAATAAGTAACGGGTATGACCTAACTGCTGTGTGTTGTATGGAGGGGAAAAAGTCTTCCTCTGTTATGTGTGTGCTCCTAAATAACTAAATAATAACGCCTGCAGAGTTGTGCTCCCTTTTGCCTGTCAGGTGCTAGAGAGAAAATAAAGCTTTCTGGTGCTTGCATAGTATTTGTGCACTGAATGCTTCCAAATAATCTTCCATTTTTAATAATTTGCATATTGTAGAGTCTTGGGGGAGAATGAGAGTGTTTAGACCCTATTCAATATTTATAGCCGTGCTTGCTCTTACTCTGAAAAAAACAGGTCATTTTCTTCCTGGATTAGGTAAATTCTTAATGTTGCAGATCATTGTATATTGTATTTTTTTTTCTGTACATTGTGTGGGGTTGTTTTGGTGGTGCTGACTATCTGCTCCAATTTAACCGAAGTAAGGTGTTTAAAAGAGATGCCCTTGATGCTTTTATCCATGCACAACGTGAGAACATCTTGCTGGCTTACCGACAGCCCCCGTCTAGCAGGGGCAGCTCAGGCGTGCTATAGGTGATGCTAAGCCTGTGGCTGTTTTCATGAGCTCTTGCGGACACCCTCACCCCAGCCAGCAGGAGCAGGCAGCACCGTTAAGCTCGCTGGGCCTGGATATGATCCAGAAAAACCTGTGTGCATCATATTTCAATGCGTACCATTCCTGCTATTTAAGCAGCCCCTTGGGTGTTATGCGTAGCACAGATGTTGAGGGGCTGAGTTCTGGTTTCTTCTTCCTCTGCATCAGGAAAATGAGACCAACCGGGAGACTGCAGCTGCAAGAAACCTTTGGAAGGGGACAAGTGTCCTTAACCAGCCTCTGAAAACCACAAAAAGCTGAGGTTTAGTGTTGCCTGGAGGCAATTATGCGATAATGCAGATGTTTGAATTAATGGCTTAATTATCTAGCTATCTCTAAACAGCAGTGGATTTTGCCAAGGCACTCTCTTTCTCTGTTCCTAGTCACAGGCTCAACCTCAGCTTACAAGAAGAAGAATGGCATGTTTAAAAACCCAAACCAAACAAAACCGTCATATTTGGATACAAACACTCGCAAGCCACGTTCAGCCAGGCTGGCTGAGCACTGATTAAACGTGCGCCGGAGACGTTCAGCAGCGTGCTTCCTATTTCTAAAAATACTTTTGTCTCCATGCGCTGTCATCTAAGGAATTTCTCTGGTGAAAAAAGAAAAAAAAAAGAAAAAAAAAAGGCTTAGAGGTACAGGAGAGCTCTGCAGAAACAGCCTCTGTAAGAGGGTGGGTGATTAATTAGCTGCTCAAATCCATCCTGAGCTCCTGCATAGGGTCGAGATCTCTGTGTTAGAGCAAGCGTGTTCCAGTTGGAGTTTCTCATTTCTGAAATGAAAGCCTTTTGGGGTTTATTGTTTGTTATTGCTTGAGTCGTGAAGACAGCTATCTCTGCAGTGGAAATCAAGATAAGTGACAAAAACAGAGTAATTGGCGCTCATAAATAATCTCCCTTCGCTGGCTGCTCCTGCGGTGCGTGTTATGCATATCAGAAGCAAGAAGGCATTATGTCGCTTGATAATCCAATTTGAAATCATTTTAAAAAACAAATACTAAAACAGGGGCTTCGTTTTGCTTTTCTTTAATCCCCCACCCCCATTTTATTTTTTTTTTTTTCTTTTAACTTTTAGTGGTAAGCAAAGCTCTGAAGGTTCATCAACCCTTGCGGTTGGTTTGTCTCCTTAGGGAGTCAGATGGAGCCAGATTTTTTGAGGAATCACACTTTATCAGTCCTTCATGGTGTAAATTCGCACATTCCGCTGATTCTCTCTTGCTGTTGATGATGTTGTAGGACTCCTCGTCCTACTTGCAGGGTACATGAAAGGACAAGGCACAAACTTGTGATCTCGTCTCTACGTGCACCACTCTCCACTCCAGCCTTTTTCCGAGGATTACGAGCATTTCACAAAGGAGCTGCTCCCCGGGGACCCTGAGAGGGCTCATTTTCTAGCTGGTATTGGATTTCCTCTCGTGTGTAGCAGATGCTTGTACGATTATAGAGACGCATTCCCTTTCTGTTGAAGGCTGCAGGTCTTGCCAAATGTCTGTCCATCTGTCTCACCAGAGCACTCAACTCTTTCTCTGTAGTAAGACCACAAAAAAAAAAAAAAAAAAAAATCCTCTTCACGTCTGCTTCTCAACAGCAAAGCTGAAATCAGTGCTGTATCCGAGGGATGCTCAGCGGTCAGAAATTAATTGTTATACACACATACCGCATCTTTTGCGGTGGAGGGGTCGCTTGCATGGGATTCATAATTCAAAGAGGAGTAAAATAGCCTTTTAAGCCTTGTGTGCCAGCTTATTGTCTTATTAAATATTTAGCATTTGTTTCTGAAGGGAACGGTGGTAGTTTTTGATGCTCAGTTTGCTACAGCCTTTGAGGAGCTTGATTTTTTTTTTTTTTCCTCCCCTAAATGCTTCTGAATCCTTTACCCACGAAGGTCAAAGTGAAGCTAACATGCTGCTTTCTTTTGTTCCCCCTCTCTGCTGCACCTTTTGTTTCATTTTTTTGAATGAAAATGCCAGTTGGGATTAACTTTCTGCATGCTTTTTGTGCTCGAAGGCGGCGTGGCAGCCTCTCGACATACTCTGGCCAGTGACAAACATGGGAATTAGGAATAAACTTCGTGCACACCACCACGTGGAGGCACAGTAATGACCTGCTCGTAAGACTTTGGTTGGCTGACGTGCGTGTTAATTATCTGGGTGAGTTTTTGAACTGCTGTGTCATCTTAGAAGATGCATCCAACACACTTCTCTTTATCCTCCATAGCAGCCTTGTTAGAAGAATTTCATATCAGGAGCCCAAATATGCTTCTGGGACAGCATCCCAGTTCTTAAGGCTAATTAGGAATGACAGTAGAGCTTGTTGAATAAATTCCATTAAGTGTGGTCAGGTTAATACTGAATTATGAGGGGTGTCTATAGCTTTGTGTTAGTGAAGGGGCGGCATCCCCACCCCTGGAGGTATTTGGGAGATGTGTGGACGTGGCCTCAAGGGATGTGGTGTAGTGATGGGACTTGGTGGGTCAGGCTGACGGCTGGACGTGGTGATTTTGGAGGTCTTGGACATGATTTTGGAGGTCTTTTCTAACCCAGATGATTCCATGAAGAAAAGAGCAGGAATGTGGGCTTGGGGAATCAAAAAGGTCCCATTTTGGCAAGCCCAGGACAGCTGCAGGAAGTCCTTTACTGACCCTCTGTATTTTCGGGCAAATCATTTGGCAGTCAAGGATAAAATAGGTGAGTGAGTAGATATCACAAAAACTCGGGAACACCGTGATTTTAAGTGTAATTTTAAGCGTTTTGGGTAGGGCACAATCAATTGCCGGTCTTTGTAGCTGCTGTGTTCCTTCTTGCCATGATGACTGATCTGGCGTCTCCTGACAAGCGTGCTCAACAAGGATTCATTCCTACAAACTTCTGCTTTCATGGCACCCGCAGTTTTCTGATTTAATGCTTTAATCAGGGAAGGAGGGAGAGAGAGAGAATCTGTTCCAAGCTAGGAGAAGAAATTGTGAGCCAGGAACAAGCCGTATGCATTGCGGAATTGTTCTGAGCAATTGCAATTTAAAAAAGACGTTGTTAATCATGATGTCGAGGGGCTTTACAAGTCTCTTTGGGAACAGCTTCACGCTGGGCAAGCCTCATGAAAATGTCATTGCTTTGGGTGATGGCAGCAGGGTGGAAGGCAGGTAGGGCGATGGGAACATTGAACAAACACTGAGTTTTGCATTTCTCTTGCAAAAAAGAGCCCTGCCATGTGCTGCTTGCATTTTGTTGGTCGTTCTCTGTCTTGCCAAGGTATCTGCAGGCAGTGAATTGACTCTTTGTGACAGCAGTGGGGCTTCCAAAAGAAGTTGGGATGTGTGGTGGTGCTACGATAAAGCCATTATTGGGTGTTTTTTTTTCCATAAACAGAAGACGAAGCTGTTGGGTGGTACAAACTCAGGGGTCATCTGCTTAACCGGCCTCCTCTTTTGCTAAGAAAAAGAAAATTAGCAGCCTTGGGTGGCATCAATGCTTTGGGGGAGACTGGGTTAAAAAATGCCGTGAATTTCTGTTTCTTTTTAAGAGAAAGGGCTGAGGTTTTGCAAAGTATTCAGATGCTGAGGTGTGGGCACACCGTTGGAAGGACCCCATTTAATTTTTCCCTGGTTCCCAGTGCAGCCCAGAGGAGTTATTCCCTAGGGTCCAGACGCCTTGGAAATGCTGACAGCTGTCGGGCAAAGGCATCTGTGTGCCCTCGCAACGGGGAGGCAAGGCAGCAATAGCAACAATTTTCGGCAAGACACTTCCCAGCAGCTGACAAAATGGCTTTCGGCAGTGAGTTGCAGAGGTCGGCCGATAAAGCACGCTCTGCTGGGTTACAGCAGAGCTTCTACATCCCATAGACTGATTTTTCTCCAGCATAGCCCCATCGGTGCCAGCAGTGAGTTGTTCAAATGCATTAACGCTGAACTGCTCTGAGTATTCCCATTAATTCCTCACATGCTAATGAGCAGACGTGTAGATTAAGTGTAAAGATTATATTTCCTTTTCGGTGAAGAAAGGGATTTAGAGGCTTGCTGAACATGGTTTACAGCAGCCTCCTTATTCTTACGGACCACATTTTGGCTGTCCCACAGAGGGGCAACTCACTTCGCTTCCAATGTGTAATGCAGTTTACATAAAATTAGAATGGCATGAAATTAGAATTGCATAAAAATAGAATTGCATAAAGCACAAATAAACAAAGAAATAAATCCTGATGTTATGCTGGTCTTGGATCCCTAAGTATGAGCTGGAAGGACGGAGTGATCAGCTTTGCAATGCCCTGCTCACAACTCGTCTTCATCCTACTAACCACAGGGACAGGGATGAGCAGAAGGGAACTTTGGAAAGATTAAAATAAGTCTGTAGAAAGAGACGCATTTTTCCATGCAGCCCACTTTCTTCATATCCAACTAAAGGTAATTTTTCACATGAATATTGTTCTTTTGTTAAAGCACTGTCTACAAATACTATCATTTCTTTGTCAGAGTAATGACACACCTGCCTGCATACATACTGAGCGTGCAATTTTATGCTTGTTAGACTTTGAATGGTGGGAACGGTGGTGGCATGGGATTTGTAATGAAATTATTGTCTGCCAGCTTTGTTATAAGTGTCATTAGCTGTCATCAATTGTAAAACATTTTGGGCTGGTTAAAATGTGGAAGCGGTAGAGTTGGTAGCATTCAGCGTTGAACACCTTCTCGTAGCAAACGCCTCGTAGTAGTAGTAGGTGGACACTTCATTTCTTGATGTTTCATTTCTTAAAAATAAGTCTCAGATGAATGCACTTCCAAGTAACACACAACTGTGGCCTGGTGAGCACTGGTTAATGGTCTTAGTGGTCATACTGGGAGAAACCACAGCAGTTGGGTCAGAACATTGTATTGAATGGAGGGAACTTGCTATGGCATTTTTGGTGGGTTTTGACATTAGCCTTTAGTTTGCCTTTAACTAGCATGGTGTCATCTGCACACCATGAAGTGGTTGAAGCAAAGCCAAGTGCTGGGATTTGTGCTCTGTCCAGCAGCCGTTCCCACCAGGGATCGCGCGCGTGTCGTTGTACAACTGTGATTTCGTTTCACAGCCTTGCAATGCTCACTCAGTGCACCATCCCTTCCCATTGCCATGCTAAAAACAAAATAATTCGGCACATTTTTCCCATGTAGGAGGTTGGCTTTTTTAATTCACAAAGTTAGTGGGTAATTGGGCGGAACTCCGGCTTTTTTTCCGCAGAGAAAACTGCCGTTTTCTGACTGCTTCCAGCTTTAAAGTCAGCATCAAACACACAAGAGGAAATACGTTCAGAAGGGGAAGGGAATTTCCTGGATGGGGAAAATAACCAAACAGACCTGGTGCGCTGAAATCAGTCCTCTTGAAGAGCTTGTGGAAGACCGAACCGCTACCGAAATCCCGCAGTTTGTCAGACACCGACTGTGCTTGGGTGAACAATAAACCCATTATTCCATTTGTTTTACAAAGTGGCTGACTTCTCATGGCTTGAGGAATTACTCATCCTCTGAATATTAGGCAGTGAGCTTCTAACAGGGTTTTTGCCTTCTCTTGACCTCCTGCTTTCTTCCACTCTTTCATTAAGGCTGCTTTAAGAGAAACGGGGTGGTGGATGTGTTGCAGTCTTTAATGGGTCTTCCAATAAAGAATGAAAGCTCCTAATTGCTGATATTGGCTGTGCTTAAGTGTAGCCTCCATGAAAGACATACAGCAAGACTAAAAATAGCTCGTTTATGAGCGCGGAAGCTCTGAAGCAGCATTACCTGTTCTGTCCTTAAATAAAACATCAATATATAATTCACTCTCTGCTTTTCATCTTCAGCAGACCTTGGACCATTCATTAAAACCCACAGGAGCTGCTTCGGTTTCCTAATTGACGCTGGTCTCCTGGCTACCTCAACCAAGGATTGAATGGTTTCAGGTCAGGATTTTTGGTAGAGAAAACAGCTTAATACAGGGAAAGAGAGAGTGATGGAGCGCAGGTACGCACACAGTAAATCCATAAAGTGCTTAACCTTTTGGTGGCAATCGTCACTTAGATCCTGCTCCTCCTTCCACAGGAGATGGTACACAGTAGGCTTTAGGAAATGGAACAGGAACCAGCATTTTTTTGAAAAGTAAAAATAACAAATAATTAAAAAGAAAAAAAAAAAGATTTTCAGAGCTGTTGATGGGCTTGACAGATGATTGAGGCATTAGGTGAAGCAAATGTGACTTTTCTTGTGTGACCAATGCACTTCCCCAGGCAGCAGGCGATCACCATGCAAATGTGGGCATTGGGAAAATGCAAATGAGTTCATTTGCATAGTTGGCCTGTCTGAACGCTAAAGAATGTGAGAAAAAAGAATAAACATTCTGCATTTTGATGTCATTTAGTATTAAATAGTTGGGGGTTCTTATTTTGCCGTGATCTAGATTTATAAAACAAAAAGTTGTATTAACATCAATTACAGTAATTTGGCTTCAGACTTAATATTCCAAATGAAGCGTTTGCAGCAAATCTGCTCCATGCCCAAGTATATCAAGAGATGCACTCCCAGTGTGTTGGTCTTGGGGAAAAAATGGGAAATTAGCAATATGCTTTTTAAACATTTACTGGAAGCGCTTCTCGCCCGGTGCCAGGTGGAGCGAGCAACAGTAAATTAAGCACATTATTTATTGTTGGTAAATTAAAGAGACTTTTCCAATGTGGTGGTTAATGCTGGACCAGAGAAGAGTAATAATGATGCTTCCCTCAAGAAAAAAATAAAGCTTTTTTTCTAATGTTATTTCTAAAGATGCAGATGGTGAGCACCTGGTTTGTGCGATGAGCAGGTTGGCATGGCAGTGGGATGGCAAAAAAAGAGGTATTTGAGAGATGAAGGGGCTCAGCGTACTACCCTTGGCCAGGATATCTGCTGCAGGAATGCCTTGTACAATGGGTTTTGGGTTTTGTTTGCTGGAAAAGCAATATTTTACGGATGAAACGTCTCGGGACGTGTTTCTGTGTGACGAGGGCATGAAATAGATAATAGCCACCGCCAATACATTGCTATTTCTGTGCTGCAAGGAGCCAAGGTCTGCTGCATTTAGGATAGCGTGCTGGTTTTTTTTTCATCATGGGGCAGCTCGGCAGCACTGCTAGAAACAGAATTGCTTTGGGCTTTTTTGGACCAAGCCCACAAGCTGACTTAGAGTTCCTATTTAAACTAGGGCCTTTCATTTTTTATTTTTTGGAGGATGGGAATTATTCCTTGAGGCTGGTAAAACAGCATTTATTATCCGCCCTGAAGCATGTGCATGTGTTTTGCAGAGTGTAAGCAATCTCCATACCACAGTACCAATTTAAAGCTGTTAAAATGTGTTACATTTACAGCCAAGGCAATCCAAACTCTTTCCGACGGAGCAAAGTTAATAGCCCAATAGCTGCAAATTGTGGGAATTAAATATCCCTTTCTTTTAACATCGCTTAGACTTGAAGCGATAGCCAATGTTTTTTTTTTTTAATAATGTTTTCCTGCTACTGATCTCCTGTCGCGTATCTTGAACCCAGCAAAAAATCTGAGATGTGGATGCACTGCCACTCATCCACCAGCAAAATCTTTATTATTTCGGAATTACATGACTAAAACAATTTTTTTTGTGTGTATGAATTTAAAACTGCAACCATGCAGAAGCAAACCAGGGCAATGAGTTGAAAAGCAACAGTTCAGAAAAAAAAGTTCTTTTTGCTTATGCCCTAGATCTGTGCACAGTCCTATAAACACAAAGTTTATTTCTTTTACCGCCTTCTGTTGAGATGCTGTGGATTAAACCATCTTGAAAAATACTATTGTGTTGCCAGGCAATCAGGTATATTCCCAATGCAGTTTTTAGGTGCTAGTACCAAAGCTGCTTTTAACTAGAATCCAGGGCAATAGCAGTAATTCACTTCTATGCAGCTTTTCTTTTACAAGTCGCAATTTCCTTGTGACTGTCATATAGTTTGTAAGGGTAATTGCACTATGCTTATTGTTGGCTCTAAAAATCATTAATTTTAGTGCCACGGTTTCACATTAGCAACGTTTAATTATTTTTTAACAGAATAATGGTTGAAGTGAGATGGTTTTGAACTGGATTCTTACAGCCCAGATGGCAGTTAATCCATTAAAGCTGCATTAATATTTGTTAATGACAAAACAAGGGAATTACAATATTGCACAGCAGTCCATTTTTTTTGGATAATTACGCATCTGTTAATCATTGGTACCTCGCAGGAGTGAAAAGCTGGAGCCGTTAGAGGCAAGAAGGGTTCGGGACGCAGGATGGAGTGACAGTAGGAAAACTGTTGAGACAAATGATTAGGAAGCAAGACATGAAGAAGATGCTTATTAGAAGCAAAAAAAATGAAATGGCATAAGTATAAAGTGAATCAGCTTTCTGCAAACTCTATTTCTTTTGGTTTTATTTGTTTTTTGTTTTTTTACAAAATATTTTGCAGAAATTTGGTCAGAACAGCATGCAACTAGAAGAGCCTCCGGTGAGTGAATTTGTAGCATTGGTTAAAAAAGCAGGCACCTGGTTTAAAGTGATCTTCATGCTCTCCTAATTTAAGTGATAATACTTTATAAGTGATCGATTGGTTTTAATATTTTTTTATTCTCTGTGGAAAATCTGATTGCTAGACCCAGCAAGTGTGGTACCATAATTCTGTACTTGAAAGATCTGCTTCCCTGTAAAGGAGCTCTGGATCCTGGTAACCCTGAATAAATAAAATATATATACATGAAAATATAATATATATATACACACATAGCATGAGACTCTGCTGATACCTCAAATTGTGCCCTTGTGACTCAGCAGGTTATTGTTGTCCCAGCTTTGTGCTGAACTGAGGATTAAGTCTTGTGTTGCATGGCTCGCTCTCAGAGGCAATAGCTTGTTATTTTACAGCATTCTGCATTTACCCACCATACAAGAGGGTTTGCACGTGGAATTAACTTTAATTGGTGATCTCTAGTGTGCTGGGGCTTGTATGTGAAGTCAAACTACGTGTGCTGTTTGCAGAAAGATGACAAGGTTCTTCTAGAGTAGGGTTGTACCAGGACACTTGGGCGAAACACGGAGTTTGAGTCCTTTACATTGCAGATGGGGAGCTTTCGTGGTCACTTGAGTCACCACACTTAATGCTTAGCAATTTTCCAGCCAGCTGGAGGTGAAGTAGAAATGAAAATCAACCCTTGGTATAGCAGCCAAGCACTTCAGGTACAATGGGAAATAACTTGGCACGCACAAGATTGCACGGAGATAATTTCATTGACCAAAACCATGTGTAATTATGAAATTTACTTTATAAAGCTGCACAGAAAAAAAAAAAAAAAAAAATCACAAAATATATACCTGCTTCTCCAATTAAACACAAGCTTGCTTTTCAGCAATGCCTTTGAAGGTGTTTCTCCTTCTTTATCTGCTGGAAAAGTTTTAGTTCTCTGCCACCGCCTGGGAAAAATCCCTGGCATTGAAATGTGCGCTCTCCAAGGAGCTCCCTGCTTGGTATAGGCAGGGCATAGATGAGCTGGGGAAAGCCAAAGAAAGCTGTTAGAAATTCATAATGGCAAAAAAAAAAACGAGGCGAGCATTACCACAGAGTAATGAAGCGATGCACAGTTCGAAATGAGGTTCTGACCCACGCAAAGAATAACGACAACAACAGTGTAAACCTATTTCTAATGCTCAATTAAAATATATTTACATGGATTTCTTCTTTCCCCCCTTTAGGTCTGCTATTTTTCTTACGATGGAAAGGCTGGTTGTCTATCTACTGGTTATTAGCACAGCCGTGAAGGCCATGATGTGCCCCAAAAGATGCATGTGTCAAAACCTGTCTCCGTCCTTCACCATCCTCTGTACGAAGACGGGGCTTCTCTTCGTGCCCCCCAGCATCGACAGGAGAACGGCAGAGCTGAGGCTGATGGACAACTTCATCACGACGCTCAGGAGAAAGGATTTTGCAAACATGACCAATCTCATTCACTTGACGCTGTCGAGGAATACAATAAGTCAAATCATGCCTTACGCATTTTTTGATCTTAAAGGCCTTCACGCTTTACACTTGGATAGTAACAGACTGACATATATCAACGAAGATCATTTCAAAGGTTTGATCAACCTTCGACATTTAATACTCAGTAACAATCAGCTAAGCTATATCTCTCCCGGGTCGTTGGATGACTTTATTGAAACCATCGAAGACCTGGATCTGTCCTACAACAACCTTGTTAACGTTCCCTGGGAAACAATCGCCAAACTTTCCAACGTCAACACGGTCAGCTTGGATCATAACCTCATCGAGTTTGTGCCGGAGGGAATCTTCTCCAATCTTCACAAGCTTGCCCGTCTAGACATGACCTCCAACAAGCTGAAGAAGATCCCTCCCGATCCGTTGTTCTCCAGGATCCCCGTGTACGCCAAGTCCAAAGGATCTCCGCTGTCATCTTTGGTGCTGAGCTTTGGGGGCAACCCTTTGCACTGCAACTGCGAGCTGGTGTGGCTGAGGCGCCTCACCAGAGAAGACGACCTAGAAACCTGCGCCTCCCCACCAGAGCTGATGGGCAAATACTTCTGGTCCATCAAAGAGGAGGAATTTGTCTGTGAGCCCCCGATGATAACACACCGAACCCCCAAGCTAACCGTAACGGAGGGCCAAAGCGTCTCTTTGAAGTGTAAAGCTGTGGGCGATCCGGACCCCTACGTTCGCTGGATTGCACCCGACGGGAAGCTGGTCTCTAACACCTCTAGGACGATTTCTTACGAGAACGGTACCCTGGATATTTTGGTTACGTCTCTGACGGAGAAGGGCACGTTCACCTGCATAGCATCAAATGCTGCGGGAGAGTCGACGGCTCCGGTCGAGCTCCTCGTTACCCCGTACCCCAACCTTGCTAACAGCACCAACTGCGATAAAGACGCGGAGCCTGGCCCCTCGGATATTCTGATATCTGCCAAGTCGAGCTTTCCGAACGAAACGAAGGCTCAGCAAGAGAAGGTGGTCGTGGTCGCCGAGCTGACCTCGTCCTCTGCTCTCATCCAGTGGCCTTCTCAGCACCACCTCCCCGGGATTCGCATGTACCAGATCCAGTACAACAGCTCCTCTGATGACATCCTCGTGTACAGGTAACCCCGCACAACCACCCCGAACCTCCTCCCTCGTGGAGGTGGAAGCAAGAAAGAGGTGATAAGAGCGTAGGTTGAATTATTCCCTGCAATGGCAGCTAATTGCAGGCGGTGGCTGTGAACGAGGGGACAACTTTGCTCATTAAATTCCCATTGTTGAGGAGCTGTACTGTTAAAACTCATGATACGCCCGCTTCTCTGCTGCCTCTCGAGGATCTCTAAGCCCTTTACAGCCATAATTAATCTTCAGAGTCCAGTTTAATGGACGGAGCGAGGCTGATGAGCATTATCTCAGTTAATACACCCAGGGAAATTAAGATGGAAAGTTTAGTTACCTTTCATGCTGATTAAGTGTAATTGCTTTACCTAAATATAAAGGAAAGAGAGGAAAATCGAGATGCCCAAATCTGTGAGATGTCCAGAGATGCCCCAAGGCCACATTTTGCCTGTATGGCAAATATGTATGGCCATACTATGTCTCTTGTATATTATGCCAAACCTTCAGCCTCTAAAAGTCATCACGCAATTCCTCTATTCCACTTCCATGGTGTCACGGGGACAAAGCTCACGGAGGGAACTGGACATTGCCCGGGAAGCTTTAGGTGATGAATTTTGTATGGGTTTCACTTTTAAAGGCGCTGATTCATCGGCTGGAGTTTATTTGGTAAAATTTACTCGGGAATAACTATTTGCTGCTCAGCTTCAGTTGATGTTGTGCAGATTTTTATAGTTGCTCCCTGGGCAGGGCGGTTGAATTTCTGATTACATGCCTTGCTGCTTATAGGCTTTTGTTTGTGATTAGCTTGTGGGGGGAAAGAGGGGTAGACTGACATTAAAGCAGGAGCTAGCATTTGATACAGAGTTAATATGCCAGAGTTGTGCATTTCATCAACTTCTCTAAACCCAGCAATGATGATTTACCTAATGTAATGCTGCTGGTTGCACTAAGGTATGGGGAGGAATAAGCAAAAGGGGAATTACATCTAACAGCTGAAAGGCTGGGTTCAAATATACTGCTTTAGTAAGCAGTCCCCTAAGGAAGGGAATGTAGGGTAGTTGTTCCCCTGGGATTCACATTTCAAATGCCTACCTTTGCAGGCAAATTCTTGTTTAAAAAAAAAAAAAAAAAAAAAAAAAAAAAAAGGAACTGCATATGAAAAATGTTGAAGTCCTTGAAGGAGACTTTCACTTTGCAATCGCTTGGGATTTTTAAAAGCCTCATCTTAAAATGCCCATCCTTAGAGTCCCTGTGGGGAAGGATGCCATCCTGGCGTTGCCATGGCTACGGGCTGGAAAGGATGCGGAAAGACTGGGTAAGGATAAGCAAGGACCTCTTAGGAAGTGGTGGGAGGGTGGTTGTTGGTATCTGATGGAGGGCGAGGAGCTGGCTGGGAGCTGAAGCCTCATTTAATTGTCATCTGCAAGCACATTTGTGACATTGCTGCTGGAAGGATCTGCAAAGTTGTGAAACGCAGGGAAACACGGAGCAGAGATGTCTCAATAGCGGTGGCCGGGGCTTGTAAGGGGCATTGATTCAATTTTTGGAGTAAATCTCAAAGTAAATCCAAGCACGGTGAGCAGCAGCTGGGGCTGGGCAGGCAGTGGGGTGCAGTGGGTGCAGGATAAGGGTTGTTTGGTGACATTTGTGCATTCTTTCCCATAACACTGGTCGGATGATGTGCCAGCCTTCGTGCAACTGCAGTGATTTGCTCTCGGTGAGTTTTAGCCTTCCCAAAGCCTCCGACTCATGCGACAGCTCGTTAATTAGTCAGTCTGTAAAGAGCTGAATCAAATGCTCTTGCTGCTGAATGCTCTTGTGCCGAAAGAAGAGCCATGTGGAAGAAATGGGGAAGAGTGCTCTGTCTGCATGTCCCTTTCTCAGCCTAAATTCCCGTTAAGTGAGAGGCCCGGGTTGATGACCGAAGGATAAAACACTTGATGCTTTAACTCACAGAGCAGCGATTTCAAGTAATGTAATAGACCATAGTATAATGGGCCTCTCTGAGATGAAAATTTGTGTGTTCTTCTTCAGTTCCCACAGTGAGCACTCATCAGATAGAGATCCTTAAAGGAAGTTTCGTGCTAAAGTGATGGGAGTGGTAATTGGGCGGCAATTCTGCATGTGCAGTTATCTGCACTGCTCCTACTTCAAGCCACGCTGTAAATGTCAGAGCGATTTAAGCTGAGCGCAGTAGCAATTAAGCAATTAAGCATTGCACACCGTGTGACTGGGGAGCCAGGAGCCCTCTGCTTGCTTGCTGCCCCTCTCGTATGGTTAAGCCCAGCCCATGTCACCGGTATATAAACATCTGCTCCGCGGCATCAACCTGGTGGTGTATGGGGATGCAAAGGATGCGGAGATTCCCAGCAGAGGTGTGGAGATGTGCAGGATCCACAGCAATTCAGCCCTGCCAGAGGAGCTGGACGGCAAGCTGCCTTCCACCTCCAGCACAGGTGGAGCTCTCGCGCCGTGTAATTTATTTCTGGCAGGCAACGCCTGGGAAAAGCATTAAACGGTGCAGGATGCATCAGAGACCCGTCCCTTCCGTCAAGTTGAGTGGTACCACGGGTGAGCAGTTTCTATGGTAACTCTGCTTTATCTTGCGAATTTTAGCTGCTCCTTTGACTCCCTTATTTTTCCTCACCTTCCCGTTGCCTTCACCCTCTGGGTAGGTATTTTGGGGTAAGTGCACGCCTGTCTGTGTCTGCGTTAGGATGCTATGAAAGTAAAGGTGATGTTTTTCCTAATTTTCCTTCTGGACTGCCACCAATATTTCCGGCCAACTAGATGAGAATAACATATGCACCCTATGTGCATGTAAATGCACCATAATTTCTCTTGCTGCTCCCACCTTGCAGCCCCACAGCATTTTCCCCAGTGCTGAATACGGAAAGGGGACCCCAAAAAATTAGGAGTTGTGCATCTGGCTCCGTTTGTCTCGGGTGAGTCACTTAAATTCCCTCTGGAGTGACCACGGCACTGACCTGCCTCCTGGGAAGGAGGTGAGGTTTGGTTAGCAAAACCAAGGGTAGGTGCTAGTTAGGGAGCAAGAAAATTGCATCTGAGTGAAGCATCGGGCACGGTGAGTAGCAATGATCCCAAATCAGTAAATTAAGGTGCAGGTAGCAATTTGCGGAAAGCATCAATATTGAAAGCAAGAGCTTTGTTTGTTTGCAGGAGAAAGGTCAGAAAGTGGCCCCGTGCTGCTGTTGCACGGAGTGAATCAAGAATCGTAATAGCTACTTTCTTCTCGGGGATATAAATGGGTCTGTATTCTTTAAACAGCTTACAATCCTGATGCTGATTACAGTCCCCGTGCAGCTTGGACTTTCACAATGCTGTAATTTTAGTTTAACTGTCACTGCTCAAGTGGCCTGCCCATGTTTCCAATGCTAGCCTCAGGGAAGAGATAGCAGCAGAACTGCCTTTCGATACCAAAGCAGTCATTGTGCCAAACCTTACACAAGCTTTGTGAGGTAATAATTAATCCGTGAGTGAAACCACACTATTTTTATTTTTGCTGCTTTGTCATGAGGTGTATTTGTGTGTACATATAGAAATTCCGTTTCTTCTGCCTGTTAAATGAGCCCATATACATATTTATGAAAATAACTCCTTTTAGGTTGCAGGAGAAGGCTCATCGGAACACAAAAAGGGGCACAGGGGAGCAGTGACACGAACCCAATCCCCTGCAGGGGCTCCCGTTTTGTCTGCCGGTGTTTCCTCAAATGGCCAGCAAATTCAAACCCGTGACGCTGCCTTTCTGAGATGAACTTCAATTTGTACTGCCGCTGATCGAAGCAGCAGATTACTAATGCTTCATAACAACCTGATTGATGCCCTAGTCAATTAGAAGCTGGCTCTCATAACATCAAAGGCAACAGTCTCCTAAGCATTGAATTTATTCTTTTATAGCTGGTGATCATCTAACTTTAATTAGCCACAACTACAGGCTATAAATTAGAAGATCAGTATTTAGTAGTGATGCTTCTCTATAGATAATTGAGAGACTGTATATTGCATAAACCAGACGATAATACGTCCTTGTTTTCACTGTTGAGAGGAAAAAAAATTAGAAATTGAGAGGCAGATCACTTTTAATATGGAGTACAAAGTACTGTTGTTTAAAGGGCAGAGCTGTCACTCTCGGGGAAAAGGTGATATATTGCCAGATCGATATAGCAATGATTACATCTGTTGCGTGAAAAGCAGTTGGAATCAGCCACGCTACGTCTGCTCAAAAAAATAAATAAATCCTTAAATTAGTTCAGTGCGGTGCAATGGAGAAGCATCAGGACGATGCCAGATTTCGAAGACCTTGCACGTGCCCTGCATGGCTGGAGGGATGCGTGTGGGTTGTATGAGATGCGTTGAGAATGATGCGGTGATTTTGGTGTACGTGGGGATTGTCGGGGCTGTCCGTCATATCTGTGTGCCAGCGGCTCATCAGGGCTCGAAGAAATCCTGGTCAAATGGTCATGGTTGCGTTTCTTCACCTAGATAACCTCAAGAAAAGAGGAGGGAGCAAAAGAAGTTGGGAAATGCGAGAGCCACTGGTGTCTGGAAATAGGAGGGATCGCGTGACTGTCGCTCTTTGGGTTGCGTTTTGGTAGCTTTTTTTCCTTATCTTGCGACGTAGCTGTTGTCATGGCAGTTCCCAGGCTTCTTTAGGGAATTTCTCCTTGGAAACCTCCTCAGGTTTCCCTTGATTGGAAAAAAGCCTTCTGGGCTCATAGCTGGTGTGCGCTGAGTTAATGAGGATTTCCCTTCCGCAGCTGGATTCCTCGCAGCACGGGGGACGTTTCTCCATTGTCCTCCCCACGTCCCTTTGGTCTTTGTTAAAGAGGCTGCCCAGGCACTGACCGCTGCTGGAGCTTCACCATGGCTTATAAAATAAGCAGACCTCGCAGATTCAAATATTGGCTGGCAGTTGTTGCACGATGGAGCAGAACATCCAAGCGTGAAAAATCAATGTCTTTTTTTCCCAAACATTTCAAGTTTTTGAAGGGGGAAAACCTTCCCGTGTCACCCCAGCTGTTTCAGAAGTATGGTTTTTTAATAGCCCAAGTGAGAATCGATGGCTGCCGTTGCTTCTATCGAAAATTTTGGCATGATTTGTGTGAAAGCTTCATAACTCCATCTTTCAGTGCGTGGTCATTTCATCTCCAGCCTTCAGCATCAACCACGTGAATATAATTCTTCTGAAAGATGCAGCCAGCAGCCTAGGTTCAGGAAGAGACGAGGATTTTATGCTTAGAACAGTCTTGTTGTTGTTTTTACCTCCACAGATGCCATAGATCACATTCAGATCTCCGTGGATGTTTCTGCGAGATAAACAGACTCTACACTGATTGCTTTTTAATCCCTTTAATCAGTTGAGTAAACTGGGTGCTCGGGAGCTTGTTGACAGAATTGGTTCAAAAAGACAGAATTGGTTCAAAAAGACAGAATTGGTTCATAAAGTTTCCAAAAGGTGGGGTCCCTCCAACACCTCAACCTCCCCATCCCTTCCTTCCCCCCCTGCACCTTCCCCTCCGACTGGAACCATTGAAAGGGCAGGAAAGAAATTCAGTTTTGCAAACCATATTACATTTTCTTATATTACCGTTAATTAGAGTCTAAACAAACAAAATAAAAGCTCCATCTCTGTTTCAAGCTGCTCAGTTTATTTTGGGTTTGGGGTTTGCTTTTTTGTTGTTGTTGTTGACAGTGTTGCTAGGAAATATTTCCAATCCCACAAAACGGTGTTTTGTCAAATTTTTTGTGAGCAGATTTCACAGTTGAGCTTTCACCAAAGGGCTTTACTTGTTACTGGCTGACTGCAGATGGCAGGGGAAACTCTGGCGTGGATTATGGGATGGAGGCTGTTGCTCTTAAACCACTTACAGGAAAAAGATTTGACAGATTTGCACCTAAAATTGTGGCTTCAGCAGTGTCTACAGGTAACAGGAGGCTGAAATGTGAATTAAGATTTTTTGATAAAAGTCTAATTGGTAGTTATCGTGGAATACAAATGTGAACATTTATTGAGGAATTAAAAGACAAAAAAAAAAAAAAAAGCCCCAAAAAGAATAACCAAGGAAAAGGTTTTTGCATCCCCCTTGGGAATCTCATGGCAGATAAGTCTTTCACTTTCTGCATCGCTATTGTGAAATGTCTTTCATTCAAAGTAATTATTTCAGCAGACTTTGATTGCTGAGAGCTCCGAGTTGGAGACGGAGCCACGGGTCATGGAGAGACTGATGAGCTTTTATCCTGCTGAGACCCACGGTGTCCCCAAATCCAGTCTCTTGGGTTGTCACAGGTCCTACAGCACCCTCGATAGGCCTGGACCTACATAGTCCACTCCACTTAAGCTGTTATTAGGTCAAATTAAGTATTCCTGGGAATGTTTGTTCTGCTTTGTAAACCCTGGACCATGGGTTTTAGTGGAATGAGAAAGCTCTCAGGTGACACATTTGCTCCCCATACCTACCTCCATGCTTTCTGGTGGTTCCTCCTCATCCGTGCCTGGCCCTAAAGGTCTGCCAGGTTTGTTATAACCATTACAGGCAAGCCCGTGCTAATTGTCAAGCTGATTCGATCTTTTCTAGCCTTACTACATAAGGTAAATAAGCTGCAGGGAGGACTGTACTACACTGCAGAAGTAAATGCTCCGCAGGCAAAAGCAAGAGCACACGCAGAGATTCAGTCCTGACTGACTGCATACGCAGTTCTGAGCTGTCCTTCCGAATTTGTAGAGATTTCCTTGAAACTTCCTAAATATGCCAAAATAGCTGCCTTTCCCTGGAGACATGCCTGGCCAGAACTGCTTAGCCACTGATGAATCCTTATCTGCTGCCTTATCAGGACTTCACGCTTCTCCTTCTCCATGTAGTTGAAAATAGCCTCGCATTACCAGAAAAGCCGATAAAATTCAAATACATATTTGGCCTTATTCAACGTTTGTGCTGAGGATTTAGAACCTCCTCTTTTTGGATGATGATGACTGTAGAAGTATTTCAGCGCACTGTAATACAGCGCATGCTGTACATAGCTTTCCATGGTAATTAGTCAAATTTCAATACCAAGCCCTTCACTGAATAATCCCGACAATAACGTATTGCAGAAAGTTGTTTGAAAGAAGAAAAATGAGCATCAAAGGCTGCTGAATAAGCCAGATAATGCGGACATTAGGAAAACGGTACTTTGCATAATTTTTTGCAATTACACCTCCCTCTCACAGATGGGCAGGCTCCTAAACACTACAAGATGCTTTCTGCGTGGTGTTTGCTATCGATTGCTTCTCATTGCTCAGCTGGTCTTCTAGGCAGTGCCTGCCTCTGCCTCCTGCAGCCGTTATCTATGACATCCCTTATTTTTTTTTGCGTGTTGTGCCCCGAGGTTGGGTGACAGTTTTGTTGATGTCAAGCAATTTTAGACGTTGTGCCACGATCGGATGCAGTTGCCAGCGGTATTTTTCTAGGGGGCACGGCTGATTTTTAGCAGTGAAGGCAGACAAACAAAAATCTCCGCCTCGTCAGGCGCATCCCTTCAGTGTGACAAGCAAAGATCTTCTCTTGTGCTTAGTTTCCGTGCAGTTTGGTATTTGAACTGACTCAGTGCTCATGCTGGGATGCCCACAGCCCAGCAAGCTTTAAGGATGAGGGAGGGCTGCTGCCCAGGATAGGCCATGAAGTTAGTTCCCCAATCCATCTCTTGGGGTGGCTGGTCACTATAAAACAGGGCTGAGCAGAAGCCTGAAATGCTAATTAGCTATTTATCTGATAATTGGTCATTGGTGTGTGTTTTGGGATGGTGAAGGTCAGGCCATGAATAATTCCGAGGGCTTGTTCTGCTGGTCTGCAGCAGTTGCTAACCTTGTACATTTTCCCATGCATTAATGCTGGATTTTTTTTCTCATTTATCTTATTTATCTCAAATTTATTTCTCATTATGCACACACTAGGACTTATTAATGCCGTTTGGGTGTTTCAGTTTGACAAATGGGTCTTTGCACAGCTTCCTCTCCAACCCTGCCTTTCCTGCAAAAGGAAAAAAAAAAAATCTCATTAGCCCTAAAGCCCAGCCCGTGGCCACATTCTTTGCAGGTCATGAAGCTGCTGTTATAAATGAAGAGCTGAGGTTTGGGAAATTCAGATTGGAGATAAGGGGGAAAATATCTACTAGGAGGGTAGTTCAGTGCTGGAATGGTGCCTGGAGAGCTCGTGGAAGGTTTTCAAGGGTTGGCAAGGTAGACGTGCGGTTGACCTGAACTTCTGTTGGTGGTAGGCTCTGAGTGGGATGCTGGGCTAGAGATCTTGGGGGATTTCTATGAATGATGGTACATGGGCATTTTTTTTTTCATATTTACAGAAAATTGGTTGTTCTACATGAAGTAGGCATGCGTCTGGAGATCATTCCTTTGAAGGTGTAGCTCTTCTTTCTTTCCAGTCTAAATATATATAGTCCAATGGATGACTACGTGGAAAAAAAATGTATGACAAGCAGATAGTTTGGGTGTTTTTTTTCCCTCTTTTAATCGGAAACAGAGCTTACGATTCTTCTGTTTTTTCTTCTTATTTTAAAAGGCTTGGTGGCCAGGAGAAGGCCACGTTCCCACTCACTTTGAACAAATGTAGTTTGTTTAAACTGACTCCTCTGCAACAGCACCGCTTCACTCCAGTGAGATATCTGAGCCAAATATACAGAGAGCTGATCTGCTATGAGATATATTGGGATTCATATGGTCATTACCGTGGTCTGTGGGAATGTGTTAACATAGCATACAGCTCTTCTCCTGGGATCCTTTTCATCTGTTGGTTTAGTACCCATTCATGCTTCTTTGTGGTAAATGAATAATTGGAATTTACACAGAACAATCCCAATGTTAGGGCTGGATCAAGGGGAGGAGGTCAGTCTGTGCTGTTATTTGAGTAGAGAAGATGCCACGTAGCTGTGAGTGCACATGTTTTGCTCTAATTGTTCTTACTGGCTGCCTGATTATGAGACACAGAGCACCATGGAGCTGCTGGAAGGTGGGAATAAGGTTAATCTGTGGACCAAAGGTTTGAATTTGCCTTTTTTCCTTTCGTCTTTGCAATGTGCTTCCTGTGGGTGTAAGATTACTGGAATACATTTTAATTACCGAGTGTTGGAGTTGATCCTGTTCTGCAATTTAAGCCCTTAAGTATGTTCCTTTATAGATTTTCAAACGTTGACAGTATTCCATTCTGCATGGGGCACATAATGCCCCCTTTTAGGCTGAAACTGCAGAAATTGAAGATAATGCAGATCAGAACAATAAATCAGGTCTGACTTCTCCTCCAGCCACCACAAGCTTGTGCATTCCAGTCCATGTTTGTTTGAAATGGCCGAGGTAAAGACATTTTCACTGCTAAAATCTGTATTTTCCGTCCCTACCGAGTAACCCAGGGAATGCTAGCTGTTTCTGCTTGTTCCAATTGCCATGCTTGTCTTCTGCTCTGCTAGTTTCCTTACAGCAGGCACTGATAGCTTGAATTGGTCTCCTTAGGTTCGATCAGCTTGGATGTTTACTGTACTTATTTTCTTTTCCAGGATGATCCCTGCTGCTAGTAAATCCTTCTTCTTGACTGATCTGGTTGCAGGACGTGAGTACGACCTCTGTGTCCTTGCTGTTTATGATGATGGATTGACATCTTTGACTGCAACCAGAGTGATCGGATGCGTGCAGTTCACAACCCAGGAGGAATACAAGCAGTGCCGATCCCTTCACGCGCAGTTTCTTGGAGGAACCATGATCATCATTATTGGGGGCATCATTGTGGCTTCAGTTCTTGTCTTCATTTTCATCCTCCTCATGAAATATAAAGTCTACAACAATCACCACAAAAACAAAACTACTAAAGTTAATAACGTCTGCTCTCAAACCAATGGAAGTCAAAGTGGCTCGATGGCTCGATCCACTTCTAAACTGGCAGAGAGGCGGGAAAGTTTGCACCAGGAGTGCTCGGGATCTTCCAGCAAAGGAAAAACTGTTGTAGACTTGGATTGTGAAAAAGTGACTCCAACCAACACAACCTTTTTAACAACCGATGCGTTATCTTAATGGCCATTTGACAGGACACACCAAGGTGGTATTGCTTGAAACATTTTAATGCGAGTGGTTGTATTTTAAGCTTCACTACTATTGTCTATTTTTAAGATCAGATGGTTTAAAAAATATTTTTTTAATCTGTAAACAGTTCTTGCATTCTTAACTATTTTGTTTCAATATATTAAATATAAGTGTGTGATTTACAAGATTTTTTTACTGGTTCTTTTATAGCATACACCTCTGGTATCAAGGCAGCAACATAGCTAAATTCTGACTAGGTTCGTCTGTAGTGAAATGCACTATTTTTTCATTTGGTTACTGACCAGCAGCAAAGACGTACTCTCAGGATCTTCAGACTTCTTTTCTCACAGCAGAGTCACCAAACTACTCATCTCTTCAAGGAATGATGTGTTATAGAAAGTCTCAATGCGGAGTTATTTATTGCCATAGGTATGTTGTATACATGCTGCTCACAAAAGAAGTAAAATTAATAGAGGTTCCCTATGGAAAAAAATAAATAAAAATATAAGCACTACTTTAAAAAGAAAAGAAATAAAGAAAATTTAAAGTACTTTAAGTACTTTACCATATTCTCTTGGAATTATTCGCTGGCACAGAAATATGGACTCGTATTGTTTGCTTTGTAACAGCTGTTATCTGTCTAGGCTGTGCCTTCGAGAAACCTCCTCTTGTTCTTGGAAGTCAGATTTACCTCTGGGCAGGACGAAGCCCCCGCTTTTTGTTCTTCCTAAATTGTAAAACTTCACAAACCGGTTGAAATCAGGTGTGTTCCACTGTGCACGTTTTTGCTATGCTGAAAACCATGCCATAGTCTCCCGCTCTGAAAGCTGAAGGTATTTTTCTCTCTTTTTATTTCGGTGGTAAATTTGCTGAGCGAGGACCCGCAGACGAAAGCTCCCATGTCCTGAGGCACACTGCACAATCTCACTGTGACACCTCATCTTCAGATGGCTTTTATACCAGTCTCTTCTTTCTGTAATGCTGCATGAAGTGTAATGTAACTGGCTGATAGATGAATTATGTGAATGTGTCCGGTCAAGTCATTTTAACGCATCATATGGAATGAAATGTTCCTTTTGTTTCAAGGGATACTGGCAAATCGAGATGGACCCAAAGTTTAGGTTTTGAAATATGCACAAGAGGAATTGGTGACCTCGACCAAACAAAATGTCATCTCTGCCATCCTCATTGGTCGCTGATCCTTTGCAAAGTACCTAGCTCTGTAAACAAAACAAGAGAAAACAAGGATACCTTTTATTTATTGAAACTCAAGAAACGGAACAAGAAAGCAATTGACAGGAGAGGCTTGCAAGCTGAGTGACTTTACATCTTTTCAGATGATTGAGATCTAATTTAGCAAAGAAAAGTATTTCTCCTAACGTTGTCCCTTTAACTGTCTATAAATATTTCTCCTGTTTGAATATGAAAGAATGCTCAAGAAAAGTTACCTGGTAGACAGCTGAAAGCTGTTTAACTCCACTAAAATTAAATACTATATTTTAATACAGTTAGTCTCACTAATTGCCTAAGTAGGAGGCATTTTCTTGAGGTCTCTATGATGCCCAGATTTGGTGAGGTCCATGTTTTGTTCTGATTCCCAAACATAAATTGAGAAAGAAGTAACTGGGGGAAGGGAGGGGGGGGGATGTCTGTTATCAGGTATATTTGTAAAAGTGAGATAAGGTTGTGCAGCTACACTCATATCAGTTTTCTTTTATTTAATATATATATATCTTTTCCCACTCACAAAATTCAGTGCTGGAATTCGAACATGCTTTTCTGAATTACTGCAACCTGACTGCTACGAGTATCATGAGTGGCTCAGCCCACCTGCACATTAAATCAATTTATTGGTGACATCCTGCCATTTTCTGCCAGTAGCAATTTCTGTCATGCCCTTTTATTTGGTACCTACATGCTAAGTATGAAAACTCTTCTGTTGCTGAGCAGCATCTCATGGGATTCAGGGGGCTGGAGCTGGAAATGCTGTATTTTGACAATGTGCGGTGTGTACTCAGGTTGTCCATCTCATCTCCAAACGGGTGTGAGTTGTGCTAGCATCATCCTTGCTTGCCTATGACAGCAGCAGCAAACTGGATTTGTTTTAACTATTACTCCCTTAAATAGAATTGAGGTTTGGTGATTCTCTCCAGGTTGTTTTAGGAGCTCGAGGTTGGAAGTGACTCTGAGCTCCTGATGTCTCTGTTATACAAGCAGAAAAGTGTGGAAAGCAGCAGGAAGCCAGAGCCTAATGATGAACCCTCCACAATTACTCTATATAAAGTTAGGGAGCAGATTATTCTGGTAATTTTATATATATATATACACATATATCAAAGAAATAACAGACAATGCAGTCATTAGACAAAGCCAGTATGGGTTCACAAAGAGCAAGTCCTGCCATGTAAACTCACGATCTTTTTAGGACAAGGTTACCCACCTGGTGGACAAAGGGAAGGTAGTGAGTTTGGGTTCATTTTTCTAGTCTTTTGTTGTTATTTTTGGATTTTAGCAAAGCTTTTGGTGCTCCCTCAGTATCAGCTGGGCATGGACGCCATAGGATGGGGGAACAATTAGCTGAAGGGTTGGGCTGAAAGTGTTGTAACTGGGGTGACATCAGCTTGGTGGCCAGTCACTGGTGGTGCTCCCGAGGCTTATTTTAAGACAATTTCTCTTCGATATTGCTAGCAATGACCTGGACATGGGAGTTGAGTGCACACTAAGTTTATGGACGATGCTAAATCAGGAGCCATTGGTTCCCTTGGGGGTTGTAGAGGCTTTACAGGGAGATCGTGGTAGATCAGAAGGAGGCAACGCTACTTGGACGTGCCCTGAGGAGGGCCATGAAGGCGGTGTAAGGACCGGTGGCCATGGTGTGTGAGGAGCAGCTGAGGGCACTTGGGTTGTGCAACTGGGGGTGCCTACGGAGCCTCCATGAGGGGACAAATGGTGGTAAAAATGTGAGGGAATGGCTGAAGCTGTGTGAGGACATTTGGGACAAGTCACGTTTGTGGCGCAAGCCCCACACCTGTGGGTGCTCACAAAGCGCTTGGACAAGGCTCATGGCGACCAGGCCTCAGCTGGGCCTGTTTGGAGGACGGGGGGGCGCCATGAGCAGGACTCGCTGGTCCTCCGGGGGGGGTCCCTTCCTGCTCAGGCCACTCCGCAACTCTATGGTCCTGCCCTCCACGCGCATGCGCGGTTCAGCGGCTCAGCTCCCTGCCGCCACGAGGCGGCGCTGCACGCAGCCCCCGTCCTCGATGCGCATGCGCTTTGCTTCCCCCTGCGGCATGCTGGGAGATGTAGTCCTCCTGGCCGCCATGTTGGCCCGCGGGGCATGGCGGGAGTTGTAGTTTTCTGCACAAGTGTAGGCCATCAGCGAGGCGCAGGGCTCTCCATTTATGCCTTGAGCCCCTCACAACCTTCTAATTTGCTCTCCTGTGTCCTCAGGAGCTCCTGAATGCCCCCCAGTTCCCCCATTTCACTGAATCACGGGATAATTTCCCTTTTGTGCCCAAGTGAAGGCTGTCAACCATTGTGTCACAACCCCTGGCGCCTTCAATGGCCACCGTTGGGGTCCCCGTGTCCGTACTTGGTGCCCTGTGGCTGCACCCAGATTCCCCCTTGGCGCTCTCTGGTCCCCCTCTGTTTGCATTCATTACACTCAGAGCCCTCTTTCTCCTTCTTTTCTGCGTGTATTTTACCACACAACGCTCATTTGGCCATCAAATTCCTTCAAGGCATCTCCAATTTCCAATTTTCACCCGCCAACTTCACCTGCTTGGCTCCCCAGGAACCTACCGGCACCCCAATGTGCCTTCTGAGGCGCTCCAGAGGCCTCCATTTGCCCTTTCAGCCCCCTTGCACCCACCATCAGATCCTCAGGACCCCCTCCCTTGGTCCTCCTTGCGCCCCAAAGCCCCCCGCTGGCTTTCACAGTACCCCTAAGGAACCCCACACGTGGCCCTGTGGACTCCACAATACCACCTGGACCCCCCTCTGCAGGCATTTATTATGTCCCAGAACCTTCTGGTGCCTCTTCAGCCCCCTTAGGCCCTCTCTACTCCCCTCAGAATCTCTCCTGAAGTGCTTCTTAAGCTCCAAAACCGTATTTTTTTTTCCATAGTGGTTCCCTCAGCATCTCTGCAGATTTCTCAGGACTATTTCTGAAGACCTCGTGGTGTCCCAGAGCCTTCTTTCTGGGGGTTTTTGTGTGACCGGAGGTGTATACTAGGATACTGGGGGTACTGGGATATTCCTGAGGGTCTGGGTTAGTCCTGGAGGACTTTGAGTAGGTTTTATGGGTGCTGTGAGGGTCCTGGGTGTTTCTAAGGGGGGGCTCTCAGGGAATTTGGAATAATCTGTGAAGGTCTTGGGGTTACTGGGAGGATCCTGGTGGGCTCCAGGATGTACAGCGTGGCTCTGGGAGGGTACTGGGGGCACTGGGATCACGCTGGGTGGCTCTGAGTTCTGTAGGGGACGGTGCTAGGGGGCTATGGGAGCAGAACAACACAAAAATCAGGAAATACTTCTAGGAACAGCCTCTTTGTAGGTCATTTCCTTCCAAAGAGCTAGACAACTACTGCTTTTAAGTGCTTTGAGTCTCGTAATCTGGTCCCTTCCGGTATCTCCAGGCTTAGATGCTTCGACATTCCAGAAGATTAGGAAAAAAAATAAACGAATAAGATAAAGAAGCCTTTTTAAACCCAACTACATTTTTGCAGTGAAGCATTCCCAAGTAGACATGTGCAAGAGGATGGCTTCGAGGTCAAGAACTGGGCTGATGGGGACAGATGCATCGATGGAAATGGGGCCAAAACAGACCCCCAGAAAAGTGGGTTTTGTGTTTTTTTTTTGTTTTTTTTTCTTCTTTTTTTTTTAAGATAGAGAGATTGCAGTGGAAATCCAGAACACCACAGCGACAGGCAGATGAAGGAGAAACATGATGAGAACCAACAGCTCGCTTCCTTGATCATTCCGGTGCTCCCTCGATGTTTAATTAATATTTAAACACATCTTTTCAACGTGGATGTGCTTTTTACGTAACGGTTTGCTCTTCCGTGGGTCTGCAGCAACCGGGGGAGTCGCGGAAATAAAACACAAGGGAACGGTTGACCGAATTAAAACGAGGAGGACCTTCACGATGAAGCATCCAGCAGCACTTCGGGGTCCGGATGGGACTTTTGGAGGTCTGGTTGGACCTTCCCCAGCTGAAAATGGGGTCGAGAAGCCCCCCGTTGCCTTTTCCAGCTGGGTGTCCCCCCTCTGCGGTCCTGCCACCCCGTGAGCCTGTTCTGAACTGTGTCCCCATGGGTGTCCCCAGGGGTGGGTGACAGCATGGGACACACCGCCAGGCACCGAGGATTTTATTCGGGGGGGCTCCCAGCACGGCCAGGGGCTGCCCCGATGCCCCTGGGGGGCTCAGACCGGAGGGCGTCGGGGGTGTCGGGGTGGCTCAGAGCTGCAGGAACTCGGCCACGAAGGCGGCGAGGATCTTGCAGAGGTCCTCCACGGTGGGCAGGTGGAGGTTGGCCTCGTTGTCCTCGGTGGTGTGCCAGACCCAGGGGAAGGGCATGGGGATGAGATGCAGCACGGGGACGCCTGCGGGGACACAGGGGGACGCGGTGGGGTTGACGTGGACACGGCGAGGTGACGTGGAGCTTGGTGGGGACTTGGGGACAGCGTGGGGACACGGGGACGTTACCACGTTGTAGGAAGGGGACGTGGTCGTCCTCGACGGGTCCCGGGGGTGGGCTGAGACGGAAAAAGGGCTGGTCCTTGGGGGAGGCGTGCAGCAGCCCCAGGCTCCGCAGTCGTTTCTCTGCAGGCCGGGGACACAAAGGGGACACAGGGGGACAGAGAGGAAGGCATTTGGTGGCTCTGTGACACCCCCGTCCCCATCCCGTGTCCATCTCTGTCCCCATCCCAGCCTCCTTGTCCCATCCATGTCCCCATTCCCATCCCTGTCCCAGCACCCACCCTGTCCCCATCCCCACGTCACCCCACCCCATGCCGACCCCATGCTTGTCCCCAAACCCACGGGCGTCCCCAGGTGCCACCCACGCCCTGTCCCCATCCCCTTGCCCCCCATCCTGTCCCCATGCCACGTCCCCAACCCTTTGCACGTCCGCAGGGCCCATCCACGCCCTGTCCCCATCCACGCCCTGACCCCACACCCGTCCCTGTGTCCCCACGTCCCCGTGTCCCCACGTCCCCATGTCCCCAGGGCGCACCGATGGCGACGAGGCGCAGGAACCAGTGGTGGGTGCGGGGGAAGTGGCTGTGGATGGCGGGGTGCTGGGTGCCCAGCAGGTCCAGCAGCACCAGCAGGCTCTGGGGACATGGCACGGGGACATCAGCACGGCCACGGGGACACCACGTGGCCATAGGGACACCACCCTTGGGTGCTCCAGGACCATCCCGGTTGGGCCACCGTGGTGGGGGGGACAACCTGGCAGTGCCACCACCCTGCCACCACCCTTGGGTGCCACGGGACTGTCCCAGTGGGGTCACCACCACCCTTGGGTGCCATCCCACCACCCTGCCACCACCCTTGGGTGCCATGGGACTGTCCCAGTGGGGTCACCACCACCCTTGGGTGCCATGGGACTGTCCCACCCGGGCCACCACCACGCTTGGGTGCCATCCCACCACCCTGCCACCACCCTTGGGTGCTATGGGACACTGTCCAAGCTGGGTCACCACCACGCCACCATGCTCAGGTGCCATCCCACCACCCTGCCACCACCCTTGGGTGCCACAGGACTGTCCCAGCTGGGTCACCACCACCCTTGGGTGCCATGGGAGTGTCCCAGCTGGGTCACCACCACCCTTGGGTGCCATGGGAGCGTCCCAGCTGGGTCACCACCACCCTTGGGTGCCATGGGACTGTCCCAGCGGAGTCACCACCACCCTTGGGTGCCATCCCACCACCCTTGGGTGCCATGGGAGTGTCCCAGCTGGGTCACCACCACCCTTGGGTGCCATGGGAGCGTCCCAGCTGGGTCACCACCACCCTTGGGTGCCATGGGACTGTCCCAGCTGGGTCACCACCACCTTTGTGTGCCATCCCACCACCCTGCCACCACCCTTGGGTGCCACGGGACTGTCCCAGCTGGGTCACCACCATGCTTGGGTGCCACCACACCATGCTGCCACCACCCTTGGGTGCCACAGGACTGTCCCACCTGGGCCACCACCACGCTTGGGTGCCATCCCACCACCCTGCCACCACCCTTGGGTGTCACAGGACTGTCCCAGCGGGGTCACCACCACTCTTGGGTGCCACGGGACTGTCCCAGCTTGGTCACCACCACCCTTGGGTGCCATCCCACCACCCTGCCACCACCCTTGGGTGTCACAGGACTGTCTCAGCTGGGTCACCACCACGCTTGGGTGCCACCACACCATGCTGCCACCACCCTTGGGTGCCACAGGACTGTCCCACCTGGGCCACCACCATGCTTGGGTGCCATCCCACCACCCTGCCACCACCCTTGGGTGCTATGGGACTGTCCCAGCTCGGTCACCACCATGCTTGGGTGCCACCACACTATCCTGCCACCACCCTTGGGTGCCATGGGACACTGTCTAAGTTGGGTCACCACCACGTTACCACGCTTGGGTGCCACCACACCATGCTGCCACCACCCTTGGGTGCCACAGGACTGTCCCAGCTGGGCCACCACCACGCTTGGGTGCCATCCCACCACCCTGCCACCACCCTTGGGTGCCGGGGGGGGTGGGACACACTCACCATGGCGGTGATCTGGGTGCCGTGGGGGCCGTGGCGGGTGGCAGCCATGCGTGCCGCCAGGTGCCGGGCGCCGTAGAGCGAGTCGGTGGCGCTCCACTCCTCGAAGGCCTCCTCGCCGTCGAGGAAAAGCAGCTGCAGCGTCACCTCCGCACCCTGCGGGGACCGAGGTGTTCCTGGGGGGGCCCTCGGGGGCACCCTGGGGTCCCAAGGAGGGGTCTGGGAGGGAGCCGGGTGGGCCGGGAGGGACCCAGGGGGCTCCATGGAGGGTTGGGGGGGGGAAAAAGTGTCCCAGGTGGGCTCTGGGGGGGGACCCAGGTGTCCCGGGGGGGGTCCAGGAGGGACCCAAGTGTCCTGGGGGTGTCTTGGGGGGGGGATTCAGGTGTCCCGGGGGGGACCCAGCTGTCTCTGGGGGGGGGACCCAAGTGTCCTAGGGGTGACTGGGAGGGAACCCAGGTATCCTGGGGGGGGTCCCAAGTGCCCTGGGGGTGCCTGGGGGGGGACCCAGGTGTCCTGGGGGTGTCTGGGGGGGGACCCAGGTATCTGGGGGGGGTCCCAAGTGTCCTGGGGGTGTCTGGGGAGGGGACCCAGGTGTCCTAGGCGGGAACCCAAATGTCCTGGGGGTGTCTTGGAGAGGACCCAGGTATCCTGGGGGGGGCCCCCAAGTGTCTTGGGGGTATCTAGGGGGGGGACCCAGGTGTCCTGGGGCTGTCTTGGAGGGGACCCAGGTGTCTCTGGGGGGGGGGCCCAAGTGTCCTGGGGGGGTCTGGTGGGGACCCCGGGGGGGTCCAGGAGGGACCCATCTGTCCTGGGGGGAAATCTGGGAGGGACCCAAGTGTCCTGGGGGTGTCTTGGGGGGGGATTCAGGTGTCCCGGGGGGGGACCCAGGTGTCTCTGGGGGGGTCCCAAGTGTCCTGGGGGTGTCTGGGGGGGGACCCAGGTATCCTGAGGGGGTCCCAAGTGTCCTGGGGGTGTCTGTGGGGGGTCCCAAGTGTCCTGGGGGGACTCCAGGAGGGACCCATCTGTCCTGGGGGGAAAATCTGGGAGGGACCCAAGCATCCTGGGGGTGTCCGGCAGGGGACCCAGGTGGCTGGGGGTGACCTGGGGGACACCAGAGCACCCTGTTTGGGGTCGGGGGGGGGGGGGTCGGGGGGGCTCAGCACCCACCCTATCCTTAGCCCTCCGCAGGGGCCGGTCGAGGGCGGCCGCCAGCTCCAGCAGCATGGCACAGGGCACGGCCGAGTCGGTGGCCCCCAAGAAGGGGAGGTGACCCGGGGGGGGCCCGGGTGGCAGCACCTTGGTGTCGTAGTGACAAGCCAGCGCCAGGCGGCGGGGGGCGGCGGGGGCCAGCGTGGCCACCAAGCTGGCGAAGGCCACCGGCCCCCGCGGCGTGGTGGCCTCGAAGGCGTCGAGCTCCAGGTGCCAGCCGGCCGGCAGCGCCGCCAGCCGGTCTGCGATGTGCTGGGGGGGGGGGGGGGGGGACACACGCATGGGGACGGTGATATGGTGTTTTTTTTTTGGGGGGGGGGGACACAAAGGTGACATTTTTGGGGGGCTCACCTGGCGGGCGGCGAGGCTCCCGGCGCTGCCCGGGGGTCGTTCCCGTAGGAGGGGGCGCAGGAAGGCGTCGCGTAGGCGGGGGGGGTGCAGCCCCCCCAGGAGGGAACGGAGGTCCTGCTCCGAGGGGGGGGCCGGGGGGGGCTGTTTGGGGTACGGGGGGGGGGGTCAGAGATAGGGGGTGGGGATGCTGGGAGGGGTTTTGGGGTATAGGGTTGTGGGGGGGGCGTCTGGGGATCAAGGAGGGGTCGGGGGGGGTCTGGGGGGGCGGAGGTTGGTGGGGGGGTCTTGGAGGTTCTGGGGGGTCTGGGGGCTCCCATGGGGTGGCGGTGTCCTTGGGGGGGGTTCTGGGGGTCAGGGGAGTGGTCTGGGGGTCTTGGAGGTTATGGGGGGGGGGGGGTCTGGGGGCTCCCATGGGGTGCGGGTGTCCGGGGGGGGGCAGTCTGGGGGTCTTGGAGGTTACGGGGGGGGGTCTGGGGACTCCCATGGGGCTGGGGTGTCCTGGGGGGGGGTCTGGGGGTCTTGGAGGTTATGGGGGGGTCTGGGGACTCCCATGGGGTGTCCAGGAAGAGGATGGGGACCCCCATGGGACTAAGAGGGGTCTGGGGGGGATTTGGGGTCCTGGGGGGGGCTTAATGGGGTTGGGGTTCCTTGGGAGGGGGGCTACGACCCCCTGGGGGGGCGGTCAGGGGGCTTGGGGACATCGCAGGCACCGCGGGGACGGGGACCTGGGTTTCCCTGCTCCAGCCCGGGACCCCGCCCAATCCCAGCACCCCCCCATAATCCTTAATTCGGGGACCCCCACCCAATCCCGGGACCACCCCCAAACAAATCCCAGGACCCCCTCCCCAAACCCAAGACACCCACCTAATCCCGGGACCCCCCCCCCCCCCCAGATCCTGGGACCCCTCCAATCCCGGGACTCTCCCCAAAATCCGGAACACCCCCCCTAATCCCGGGACTCCCAACCCGAGGACCTTCCCTATTCCAGGACCCCCCCCAATCCCGGGACCCCCTCTAATCCAGGGACCTCCCCCTAATCCGGGGACTCCCTCCCCAAATCCCGGGATGCCCCCGTAATCCCGGCCCCCCCCCCCCAATCCCGGTACCCCCCCATAATCCCGGGACTCCCCCCCCAAATCCGGGCACCCTCCCTCAATCCCAGGACCTCCCCCTAATCCCGGGACTCCCTCCCCAAATCCCGGGATCCCCCCGTAATCCCGTCCCCCCCCCAATCCCGGTACCCCCCCATAATCCCGGGACTCCCCCCCAAATCCGGGCACCCTCCCTCAATCCCAGGACCTCCCCCTAATCCGGGGACTCCCTCCCCAAATCCCGGGATCCCCCCGTAATCCCGTCCCCCTCCCAATCCCGGTACCCCCCCATAATCCCGGGACTCCCCCCCAAATCCGGGCACCCTCCCTCAATCCCAGAACCTCCCCTTAATCCGGGCCCCTCCCCCCTAATCCCAGTACCCCCCCATAATCCCGGGATTCCCCCCGAAATCCAGACACCCTCCCTCAAT
This sequence comes from Somateria mollissima, assembly GCA_951411735.1. Taxonomy (NCBI): domain Eukaryota; kingdom Metazoa; phylum Chordata; class Aves; order Anseriformes; family Anatidae; genus Somateria; species Somateria mollissima. Next base: position 80,779 of record CATOCB010000278.1, on the reverse strand, counting down.
CCCAGGACCTCCCCCTAATCCGGGGACCCCCCCCTAATCCCGGAACCCCCCCTAATCCCGGTCGCCCCCCCCCCCGTTTTACCGGTCCTCCTCCGGTGCCCCGCTCCCCGGCGGGCCAGGCCGCGTAGAGGAGGGCAGCGGCCGCCGCCAGGGCCAGGAGCAGCGGCGGCAGCGGCCGGGGGCAGCCCCGGACCCGGGGGCAGAGCCCGGGCACCGGCAGCGGCAGCGGCACCGCCACCGGGCCGGGACCGGGACCCGAACCCGCGGCCCGGGGCCGCCGGGAGCCTCCGGCGCCCTTCCGCATGGCGCGGGGGCGTGGCCACCAGAGGGGGGCGTGGTCTTGGAAATGGGGGCGTGGTCTTTCGGAAAGCGGGTGTGGTATCGCGAAAGGGGGGTGTGGTTTCGATGAGTGGGCGTGGTTTAGCGGAGGGGGCGTGGTATCGGAGGTGGAGTGGGGCGGGGCTTGCTCGCTGGGACACGCCCCCTTTTCCGATGGGTGGGGGGGAGGAGGGAGGGGCGCATGCGCAGTGGGGCTGGGGACGGGGATGGGGACGCGGTGGTGGCACCGTCCGCGGGGCACCTGCGGGGGGGTGGCACCGCCGGGGATGTCACCCCCATGGGACGTCACCCCCATGGGATGTCACCCTGGTGGGACATCACCCCTGTTGGATGTCACCCCTATGGGATGTCACCCTGGTGAGATGTCACCCCCATGGGATGTCACCCCCATGGGACGTCACCCTGATGGGACATCACCCCTGTTGGATGTCACCTTGGTGGGACATCACCCATAGGATGTCACCCTGATGGGATGTCACCTTGGTGACATGTCACCCCCACGGGATGTCACCCTGGTGGGACATCACCCCCATAGAATGTCACCTTGGTGACATGTCACCCCCATACGACGTCACCCTGGTGGGACATCACCCCTGTTGGATGTCACCCCCATGGGATGTCAGCTTGAGGGGTTGTCACCCCCCTCGAGGGATGTCACCCTGAGGGGACGTCACCCTGGTGACATGTCACCCCCCTGGGATGTCACCTTGGTGGGACATCACCCCCATGGGATGTCACCCTGATGGGACATCACCCCTGTTGGATGTCACCCCCATGGGATGTCACCCTGATGGGACATCACCCATAGGATGTCACCCTGATGGGATGTCACCTTGGTGACATGTCACCCCCATGGGACGTCACCCTGATGGGACATCACCCCCATGGGATGTCACCTTGGTGGGACATCACCCATAGGATGTCACCCTGATGGGATGTCACCTTGGTGACATGTCACCCCCCTGGGATGTCACCTTGGTGGGACATCACCCCTGTCGGATGTCACCCTGATGGGATGTCACCTTGGTGACATGTCACCCCCCTGGGATGTCACCTTGGTGGGACATCACCCCTGTCGGATGTCACCCCCGTGGGACATTACCTCGGATGGATGTCACCCTGGTAGGACGTCACCTTGGTGACATGTCACCCCCCTGGGATGTCACCCTGATGGGACATCACCCCTGTTGGATGTCACCCCTATGGGGTGTCACCCTGGTGAGATGTCACCTTGGAGGGATGTCACCCTGTTGGGGCATCACCCCCATAGGACGTCACCCCCATGGGATGTCACCTTGGTGGGACATCACCCCCATAGAAGGTCACCTTGGTGACATGTCACCCCCATAGGACGTCACCCTGGTGGGACATCACCCCTGTTGGATGTCACCCCCATGAGATGTTACCTGGGATGGATGTCACTCTGGTAGGACATCACCTTGGTGGGACGTCACCCCCTCGGAGGGACATCACCCTGGTGAGATGTCACCCTCATGGGATGTCACCTTGGTGGGACGTCACCCCCATGGGACGTCACCCCAGTGGGCTGTCACCCCCATGGGATGTCACCTGAGATGGGGTCGTCATTTCCTACTGGGATGTCCCCTCGGACAGGGTTGTCACCCCAGTTGGGGACGTCACCCCAGAGAGGATGTCACCCTGCATTGGGACATCTTCATGGTTGGGGACGTCACCTCCCATGGGATGTCACCCCAGTGGGGACATCGTCCAGGCAGGACACCACCCTGCCTCTGGGTGTCACCCCGCACGGGGATGGCACCCCCACCATTGCTGGGGATGTCACCGTGGCCAGGACATGTCCCTGGACGGGCTGTCACCCTCAAAGTGCCACCACCCCACAGAGCCATCACTGGTGGGATGTCCCCATGGTGCCACCACCCCATGAAGCCACCACCCCAGAGGGCCACCAAACCACCCCACAGTGCCACCGCTGGTGGGATGTCACCTCAGAGCCACCACCCCAAAGTGCCACCACCGGCATGATGTCCTCATGGTGCCACCACCCTGCAGAGCCACCACCCCAAAGTGCCATGACCCCATGGTGCCACCACCCCATGGTGCCACCACCGGCATGATGTCCCCATGATGCCACCACCCTGCAGAGCCAGCACCCCATGGTGCCACCACCCCAAAGTGCCACCACTGACAGGATGTCCCCATGGTGCCACCACCCTGTGGAGCCACCACCCCAAAGTGCCACCACCCCAAAGTGCCACCACTGGCGTGATGTCCCCATGACGCCACCACCCCGTGGAGCCACCACCCCAAAGTGCCACCACCCCACGGTGCCACCACCGGTGTGATGTCCCCATGATGCCACCACCCCAAAGTGCCACCACTGACGTGATGTCCCCATGGTGCCACCACCCCGCAGGGCCACCACCTCATGGTGCCACCACCAACGTGATGTCCCCATGGTGCCACCACCCCGTGGAGCCACCACCCCAAAGTGCCACCACCCCACGGTGCCACCACCGGCGTGATGTCCCCATGATGCCACCACCCCAAAGTGCCACCACTGGCAGGATGTCCCCATGATGCCACCACCCTGCGGAGCCACCAACCCAAAGTGCCAAGACCCCATGGTGCCACCACCGGTGTGATGTCCCCACGACGCCACCACCCCACGACCCCCTTTCCCCCCACACCCTCCACATCTTTCCTTCCTCCTTCGTTTCTTTTCCTTTTTTTTTTTTTTTCCACATTTTTCTTTTTTCCCACCTCCTCCTGCGCCCCGGCCCGCCCCGTCCCCGCGCCGGCGTCCCCCCTCCGTGTCCCCTGGAGGTGCCACCGCCGTCATTGTCCCTTCCTTCCATCCTTCACCTCCCGTCGTCGCGGCGGGCGGCCGGGTGCACCCAGTTGTTGTCGTGCAGCCCCACGCGGCAGCCGGGCGCCTCTTTATCGGGGCGCCGGCAGCACATCCAGTAGGAGCGGCCGTAAGGCAGGTCGTGGTGGTAGGGTTTGGGGTGCCAGCGGCACAGGGACACGTCCCCCTTCTCGTAGTGCTTCTTGCACTGCTTGCAGGGGTCGTCGCGGTACAGGGGGTCGCGGTTCCAGCGCGAGTCGGTGGCCTGCACCCCGAAGGTCTCGATGATGGATTTGAAGTAGTGGCACGAGCACTTGAGGGCGGCCAAAGCCTGGGTGGGCAGGTAGCTGAAGATCTTCACCATCACGTGCTCGGGCAGCAGCAGCATGTACTGCCGCGGCTCCAGCAGCCGCTGGATCTTGAAGCGGATCTCCAAGAAATCGTGCGAGACGTGGCGGTACAAACGGCACAGCGACGGGTCCGGCGTCGCCGCCGCCGCCGTCGCCGCCGTTTCCTCGGCCGCCTCCGCCGCTCCCGGTCCCACCTCGGCCGCCTCCTCGGCGCCCGGCAGGAGGAAAAGCTGTCCCGGCGGCGGGTCGTCCTGCGGCGCCGGCAGCCTCACCGTCTCCTCCTTCATCTTCTTGGCGCTGTCCTTGCCGAAGAAGACGCACTGGTCCACCACCCCCGTCACCACCACGTCCACGTGGAAGCCGGACACGCAGTCCCGTGACGCCGATGACGCCGACGCCGCCTCCCCGCCGGATCCTTCGGCGGCGTCCGGCTTACCGGGGGGCGCCGTCCCCTCGCCGCACCCCATGTCCACGTCGGGGCCGTCCCCGTCCCCTTTGGGCGCGGCGCTGGCCAGGAGGAACTCCACGTTGTTGGGCAAGGCGTCGCGGGACGGGCTGATGAGCTGGTACAGGTCGCAGGTGATCTTGTCCTTGGCGCGGGTGCCACCGGCGGCCCCGCACCCCACGAAGACGCAATTGGGGCGCCCACCGCTCGCCGGCTCGGCCGGGGCGGCTCCGGGACGGCTTTCACGCCCGCTGGAGATGCGGAAGGCGATGCGCACCTCGCCGGGCGCCGGAGCCACCGCGGCGGTGGCCGTGGTGGCCGCGGTGGCGGCGGCGCACTCGGCGCCGGGGTGGCAGAGCCCGTTGTGCCGCGCGCCGCCGCGCTGCCGCGACTCGAAGTGAGCCACGGCCTCGGCCACCCGGCTGCAGTCGGCGCTCGCCGCGGGGGTTTTGGCCTCGCCGGCCGCCTCCATGAAAACCACGGGCGCCGCCGGGGGGTTGGAAGCCCTGCAGGGCCAGCGCCGTGCGCTGCTCCACCAACGCCACCATCTCGGCCACCGAGAGGAGGTCGGGGGGCTCGCCGCCCCCCTCGCCGTCAGCCCCGGTTTTGCTTTTGCCGGGGTGGTGGCAGCGCCGGCGCCGCTTGGCTTTGGAGCTTTCGCTGCCCCAGTTGCCCTTCACCTTCATGGTGCTGGCGCGGCCGGTGCCGCCGCACTGGTGGGCCACGAAAAAAGCCACCTTCTCCTTGGTGTTGCCGGGTTTGATGACGTACCAAGTGTCCAGCAGCACCCTGCCCTCGTCCGGCGGGGCGGCGGGGGGCGGCGGGGTGTTTTCCGAGGGGGCGCGGGGCCCGGCGGGTTCTTCGGGGGCACGGCAAGGTTTCTTGGTGGGGCCGGGGACCGGGCATGGCTTGTTTTGGGTGTAGGTGCCGAAAGGGCGCGGGCACCAGAGCTGCAGCTGGGGGAAGGCGTTGGGCTCCATCAGGGCTGCATGGCACGGCCGCCGCGTCGCCGAGCTGCCGGCGCCCGTGCCCAGGCCTGCGGAGAGATACGGGGACGTTAGCGGGGTCGGCGGGGATGGGGTGGGATGATACGGGGCTGGCGGGGATGGGGTGGGGCTGGTGGGGGCAGGATGGGGGAATATGGGGCGGGGGGGGGACAGGAAGGGGATGATATGGGGTGAGGGGGGATAGGAAGGGGATGATATGGGGTTGGGGGGGATGGGGTGGGCACAATATGGGGCTGGCAGGGACGGTATGGGGCTGGTGGGCACAGGATGGGGACAATATGGGGCTGGTGGGGACAGGAAGGGGACAATATAGGGGTGGGGGGGACAGGAAGGGGACAATATGGGGCTGGGGAGGAGAAAGTGGGACAATATGGGGCTGGTGGGGACAGTATGGGGTCAGAGGGGACGGGGTGAGGACAATATGGGGCTGGGGACAATATGGGGCTGGGGGGGACAGCAAGGGACAATATGGGGTTGGGAGGGACAGGGTGAGACAATATGGGGTGGGGGGGGCAGGAAGGGGGATAATATGGGGCGGGGGGAGACAGGAAGGGGACAATATGGGGTTGGGGGGGAGAGAGTGGGACAATATGGGGTTGGGGGGGACAGCAAGGGGACACTATGGGGCTGGTGGGAACAGGAAGGGGACAATATGGGGTTGGGAGGAACGGGGGGGCAATATGGGGCTGGGGGGGACAGGATGGGGGCAATATGGGGCGGGGGGGTCAGGAAGGGGATAATATGAGGTTGGGGGTGCAGGGGGACAATATGGGGCTGGGAGGGATGGGGTGGGGACAATATGGGGCTGGGGGGGACGGGAAGGGGATAATATGGGGCTGGGGGGATGGGTTGGGGACAATATGGGGCTGGGGGGGATTGGGTGGGGACAATATGGGGCTGGGGATGCGGGGGGGCAATATGGGGCTGGGAGGGGACAGGGTGGGGATAATATGGGACTGAGAGGGGACAGCAAGGGGACAATATGGGGCTGGGGGGGACACTATGGGGCTGAGGGGCACAGGAAGGGGACAATATGGGGCTGGGGGGGAAGGATGGGGACAGGGCAAGGCTCCTGGGGACAGCATGGGGACACGAACGAGGCCAGCAGGGAGGGGCTGGGGACAAAGCAGGAATCCCGGGGACAGCACAGGGACGTGGACGAGGGTGCCGGGGGGCGCTTGGGGACGGGGCAAGGCTCCTGGGGCCAGTATGGGGCCAGTGGGGGGGCGTTACTGGGGTCACTGGGACGCACGGGGCCATGAATGGGGCTGGGACGGGGCCATGAATGGGCCCAACCCCGGCCCCGCCCCCCTCAAGCCCCGCCCCCCTCAAGCCCCGCCCCCCTCAAGCCCCGCCCCCCTCAAGCCCCGCACCTGCCCCAGGCCCCGCCCCCAACCCCTAAACCCCACCCCCAACCCCTAAACCCCACCCCCCGCGCACCTGCCCGAGGCCCCGCCCCCTCTGCGCTCTCGCCCCGCCCCCTCACCGGCGCCGCCGGCTCCGGCCAGGGGAGGAGGGGGGGGGGGAGGGAGGCCCCGGCTCTTAAAGCGGCCGCGGTGGCCGCGCGGGGGGTGGGCCCCGTCCGGCGCGCGCCGCGCGGCCCTTTTAACCGCCGGCCGTTTGTCGGCGGGGGCTGCGCGCGGCCCGCAGCCAATCAGGGGGCCGCGCTCGGGCCATGCCCATATATGGACGGCGGCAGCGCGGCGGCGGCGGGCGGGCGGGAGCTCGGCGCGGGGGCGTGGCCGGCGGAGAAAGGGGGCGGGGCCAAGCGGGAGGGGGCGGGGCCAGCTCCCCCCCCGCCCTCCCCAGGGCCCCGGGGACGAACCCGCGCCGCGGCCCCCGCGCGCCCCCGCCCCGCGCGCGCGCCCCCGCCCGGGCCCGGCCCCGGGCCCTCGCCCCGAGCCTCCGCTGCGGGCCCCGGGCCCGGAGCCGCCGCCGCCGCCGCCGCCGGGCCCCGCCGCCGAACCGGGCCTCGGCCGGCCCCGCAGGCCGCAGCCCCGGTCTCGCCGCTTTCTGCCGCTCCCCGCCGCCGTTACCCCGCCGCCGCCCCCGGCTCCGGGCCCCGCCCGGCCCCGCCCGGCCCCGCCGCCCCTCCCCCGCTCACCGGGCAGGTGCCGGGCGCGGCCGCTCCGCCTCTCCGCGCCGCTTCCGGGGTGCCTCGCGCGTGCGCACGGCCGCCGCGCTCTGCGCGTGCGCCGCGCGGGAGGGGGCCGATGGGAACTGTAGTTCCATGCCCGGCGGCTGAGTCCGCGCATGCGCGGTGCGAGCAGCGGGTTGCCTGGCGCTGCTGCGCATGCGCGCAGGGGCATGCTGGGAGATGTAGTCCCCAGCTAGGGGGGTAACCTTAGGGTGGTGCCAACCCCCCCCAGTGTGTCCCTCCTCCCCCCCCCCCGGCGCAGACATGACGTCACACGAGCCACTGCATTACGTCACAGCTTTTTTTGGGGGTACAAAGCTGGGGCCAAGCAGCCCGGGGTACCCTGGGACCATCCCCACCCCCCCCAGCACCCATAGGTGACAGTGACACCCCCCCAACCCCTCCCAGCACCCAGAGGTGTCAGACACCCCCCCCCAGACCCCTCCCCCAGCACCTCAGGGTGTCAGGGACCCTCCAGCACCCAAAGGTGTCCAGGACCCCCCCCAGACCCCTTACCCAGCACCCAAAGGTGTCAGGACCCCTCCATCACCTTAAGGTGTCAGGGACCCCCCCTAGCACCCAAAGGTGTCCAGGACCCCCCCCAGACCCCCTCCCCAGCACCTTAAGGTGTTAGGGGCCCCCCCAGACCCCCAGCACCCAAAGGTGTCAGGGACTCCCCCCACAGGCCCCCCCAGCACCCAAAGGTGTAAGGGACCCCCCCAGGCCCCCAGCACCCAAAGGTGTCAGGGTCCCCCCAGACCCCTTCCCCAGCACCTTACAGTGTCAGGGACCCCCCACAGCACCCAAAGGTGTCCGGGTCCCCCCCCTAGGCCTCCCCAGCACCCAAAGGTGTCAGGGACCCCCCCAGACTCCTTCCCCAGCATCTTAAGGTGTCAGGACCCCCCCCCCAGCACCCAAAGGTGTCAGGGCCCCCCCAGACCCCTCCCCCAGCACCTTACAGTGTCAGCCCCCCCCCCCAGCACCCAAAGGTGTCCAGGACCCCCCCAGACCCCTGTCCCATCACCTTAAGGTGTCAGGGACCCCCCCCAGCACCCAAAGGTGTCAGGGCCCCCCCCCCACCCTCAGCAGCAGCTCTCAGCCAGGGGGTGCCCCCCGGAGTCACGGGGCACCGGGCGAGACCCCCCCACGGCCACGTAGCGGCGGGGACCCCGGGGGGGTCCCCGGGGGGGTCCCCGGGGGGGTCCTGGGGGGCAGGGGGCGCCCAGGCGGCACCGCTGCCACCCGCGCCGCACCTCCGCCTGCACCTGGAGGGGGGGGGGGCATGGCGACATGTCACGACATATCGCGATATTACGCCCGACGAGTCGTGACAGGGTCTGGTACGTCACGACAGGGCACAGCACAGCCCGAGGCGGCGCGATATGTCGCGATATATGTCGTGCAATATGTCATGACATATGTCGTGTCGTCCCCCCCCCCCCCCATGTCGCGACATGTCGTGACACGCACCTCCTTGTTGACGAAGCAGTAGAGGACGCTGACGATGAGGCCCTGGGGGGGGGGAGGCACCTGGGGCTTGGGGGGGGGGGGCACCCCCCTGCATGACCTCTCTGCCCCCCCCCATTGCCCCCCCTGTCCCCCCGTGCCCCCCCAATACACCCCCCTGACCCCCCATTACCCCCCATTATCCCCCCATTGCCCCCCCATTGCCCCCCCACGCCCCCCATTAAGCCCCCATTGCCCCCCCTTCACCCCACTGCACCCCTATAGCACCCCCCTGCTCCTCCCACCCCCCCATTCCCCCCACTGCCCCCTCTGCCACCCCATTACCCCCCCATTGCCCCCCCACGCCCCCAAACCCCCCCCATTGCCCCCCATTGCCCCCCCACGCCCCCATAGCCCTCCCATTACCCCCCTATTGCACCCCCTGCACCCCCCAATGCCCCCCATTGCGCCCTCCCTGCCCCCCCCACACCCCCCATTCTCCCCCACACCCCCCCCCACGACCCCAATTGCTCTCCCCGGTCCCCCCCCGACCCCCCCACGCTCCCATAACCCCCCCATTGCAAAACTATTGCCCCCCATTCCCCATCACGCCCCCCATTGCGCCTTCCTGCCCCTCCCACCCCCCCCATTCCCCCCCCCACACACCCCCCCACGACCCCAATTGCCCCCCCCGGCCCCCCCACGACCCCAATTGCCCCCCCACGACCCCAATTGCCCTCCCCGGTCCCCCCTCGACCCCCCCACGCCCCCATAAGCCCCCCATTGCCCCCCCACGCCCCCCCACTGCACCCCCCTGCACCCCCCCACACCCCCCATTGCACCCTCCCTGCCCCTTCCACCCCCCCCACCCCCCCCACGACCCCAATTGCCCCCCCCGGTCCCCCCCCGACCCCCCCACGCCCCCATAACCCCCCCATTGCCCCCCTATTGCCCCCCCTGCACCCCCCTACACCCCCCATTGCGCCCTCCCTGCCCCTTCCACCCCCCCCATTCCCCCCCACACACACCCCCCCACGACCTCAATTGCCCCCCCACGACCCCAGTTGCCCCCCTACGACCCCAATTGCCCCCCCCACGACCCCCCCACCTGGCTGGAGGAGAGCAGCAGCTGCAGGAAGAGGCGCACGAGGCGCACGGTGCCGCCCGCCTGCTCCTCCGCCACCAGCGCGAAGGCCACCTCGTGCACCCCCAGCAGCGGGATCAGCGTCAGCGTCGACTTGGCCAGCCTGCGGGGACACGGGGGGACACGCTCGGGGACGGGGACACGCGTGGGGACACGGGTGGGGACGGGGACACGCATGGGGACGCGCTCGGGGACAGGGACACGCGTGGGGACACGCGGGGGGATGCGCTCGGGGAGCCTACGGGCACGGGGAATGCGCCTGGGGATGTTACGTGGATGGGGACAGGCATGGGGACACACGTGGGGACACACTTGGGGACATTATCCTGATGGGAACAGGCATGGGGACACATCTGGGGACATTACAGGGATGGGGATAGGCATGGGGACACATCTGGGGACACTTCTTGGGACATTACAGGGGTGGGGACACTCATAGGGACACATTTGGGGACGTTATGTGGACGGGGACACGTGTGGGGACACGTGGGGACACACCTGGGGACGTTACATGGATGGGGACACTCACAGGGACACATCTGGGGACATTACCCTGATGGGAACAGACCCTGGGACATGCCTGGGGACATTACACAGATGGGGACAGGCATGGGGACACATCTGGGGACATTATATGGATGGGGACAGGCATTGGGACACACCTGGGGACACTTCTGGGGACACATTTGGGGACGTTACACAGATGGGGACACTCACAGGGACACATTTGGGGACATTACACAGATGGGGACACTCATAGGGACACACTTGGGGACATTACACAGATGGGGACACACCTGGGGACATTACAGGGACAGGCTCAGGTGTCCCCATACACATCCCAGTGTCCCCTTGTCCCCATGCACGTCCTGATGTCCCCAAGCACATCCCAGTGTCCCCATACACACCCCAGTGTCCCCACGTCCCCACACACACCCCGGTGTCCCACACCCCCCCCGGTGTCCCCGTGTCCCCACGTGTCCCCACCTGACCCTGCAGTCCCCGCGGGCCACCTGATGCGCCCGCACTTTGGCCACCAGGATGCGGACGATGCGCACGAACACCACGAAGTTCACCTGCGGCGAGGGGAGGGGACAGGGACAGGCGGTGACACCCCCGGGCCCGTGTCACCTCCCCCGTGCCCGTGTCACCCCCCCGTGCCCGTGTCACCCACCGCCACAGCCATCAGGATGGGGCAACGGATGATCCACCACACGGCCGCCTTCTCGTTCCTCTCCCAGCACCTGGAGCGGGGACGGAGCTGAGTGCTGTCCCCCCCCATGTCCCCCGTTGGGGACACCGCCTTGGGGACAGCGGTGTCCCCTCCAGGTGACAAAAAGGGGGGGGCACAAAGGGACTCACCCCTCGTTCTCGTAGAGGTAGCGCACCACCACCCACGGCACCACGAAGAGCACGGGGGCGCCTGCGGGGACGGGGTTGGGGAGGGGGTTGGGGACCGCGGCGTGGGGACAATCGGGGACAAGGGGGACACGTGGCTCACCCCAGCCGAGGAGGAGGAAGGCGGGGAGGCAGCGGTCACCCGAGAAGGTGGCCAGGACCAGCAGCTTGTGCAGGAAGAGCCCCTCGGCCAGCAGCCACCCGTAGTTGGCACCCACGCAGTACTGGGTCAGCGCCTGCGCCAGCCGGCACCCCGCCACCGCCTGCCGGGGGACACCACGGGGACACCGGGGTGGCACCGGTGGCACCGGCGGCATGGTGGCAGCACCAGCAGCACGGTGGCATTGCCATCGTGGTGGCACCTGGTGGCACCTGGTGGCACAGTGGTACCAGCAGCACGGTGGCATTGTCCTTGTGGCACCGTGGTGGCACTGCCAGCGTGGTGGCACCAGCAGCGTGGTGGCATTGCCATTGTGGTGGCACCTGGTGGCATGGTGGCACCAGCAGCATGGTGGCATTGCCATTGTGGTGGCACCTGGTGGCATGGTGGCACCAGCAGCATGGTGGCACCAGCAGCACGGTGGCATTGCCATCGTGGTGGCACCAGCAGCATGGTGACACCAGCAGCGTGGTGGCATTGCCATCGTGGTGGCACCTGGTGGCACCTGGTGGCACGGTGGCACCAGCAGCATGGTGGCATTGTCCTTGTGGCACCATGGTGGCACTGCCAGCGTGGTGGCACCAGCAGCGTGGTGGCATTGCCATTGTGGTGGCACCTGGTGGCATGGTGGCACCAGCAGCATGGTGGCACCAGCAGCACGGTGGCATCGCCATCGTGGTGGCACCAGCAGCATGGTGACACCAGCAGCGTGGTGGCATTGCCATCGTGGTGGCACCTGGTGGCACCTGGTGGCACGGTGGCACCAGCAGCATGGTGGCATTGTCCTTGTGGCACCATGGTGGCACTGCCAGCGTGGTGGCACCAGCAGCGTGGTGGCATTGCCATTGTGGTGGCACCAGCAGCATGGTGACACCAGCAGCGTGGTGGCATTGCTATCGTGGTGGCACCTGGTGGCACCTGGTGGCACGGTGGCACCAGCAGCACGGTGGCATTGTCCTTGTGGCACCATGGTGGCACTGCCAGCGTGGTGGCACCAGCAGCGTGGTGGCATTGCCATTGTGGTGGCACTGACAGCGTGGTGGCACCAGCAGCACGGTGACACTGCCATCGTGGTGCGTGGTGGCACCAGCAGCGTGGTGGCATTGCCATTGTGGTGGCACTGACAGCGTGGTGGCACCAGCAGCACGGTGACACTGCCATCGTGGTGGCACCTGGTGGCATGGTGGCACCAGCAGCACGGTGGCATTGCCATTGTGGTGGCGCCAGTAGTGTGGTGGCATTGCCATCGTGGTGGCACCTGGTGGCACCTGGTGGCACAGTGGCACCAGCAGCACGGTGGCATTGTCCTTGTGGCAACCGTGGTGGCACTGCCAGCGTGGTGGCACCAGCAGCGTGGTGGCATTGCCATTGTGGTGGCATGGTGGCACCAGCAGCATGGTGGCACCAGCAGCACGGTGGCATCGCCATCGTGGTGGCACCAGCAGCATGGTGACACCAGCAGCGTGGTGGCATTGCTATCGTGGTGGCACCTGGTGGCACCTGGTGGCACGGTGGCACCAGCAGCACGGTGGCATTGTCCTTGTGGCAGCATGGTGGCCCTGCCATCCTGGTGGCACCACCAGCACGGTGGCATTGTCCTTGTGGCACCATGGTGGCACTGCCAGCGTGGTGGCACCAGCAGCGTGGTGGCATTGCCATTGTGGTGGCACTGACAGCGTGGTGGCACCAGCAGCACGGTGACACTGCCATCGTGGTGGCACCTGGTGGCATGGTGGCACCAGCAGCACGGTGGCATTGCCATTGTGGTGGCGCCAGTAGTGTGGTGGCATTGCCATCGTGGTGGCACCTGGTGGCACCTGGTGGCACAGTGGCACCAGCAGCACGGTGGCATTGTCCTTGTGGCACCGTGGTGGCACTGCCAGCGTGGTGGCAACCAGCAGCGTGGTGGCATTGCCATTGTGGTGGCATGGTGGCACCAGCAGCATGGTGGCACCAGCAGCACGGGTGGCATCGCCATCGTGGTGGCACCAGCAGCATGGTGACACCAGCAGCGTGGTGGCATTGCTATCGTGGTGGCACCTGGTGGCACCTGGTGGCACGGTGGCACCAGCAGCACGGTGGCATTGTCCTTGTGGCAGCATGGTGGCCCTGCCATCCTGGTGGCACCACCAGCATGGTGGCATTGTCCTTGTGGCACCGTGGTGGCACTGCCAGCATGGTGACACCAGCAGAACCAAGATGATGATGGCACCGCCACCGTGGTGGCACCAGCAGTGTGGTGGCACTGCCACTGTGCTGTCACTAATGTCACAGTGGTCCCACCATCACGGTGACACCACCGGGAGAACCAATGTCACGATGGCAGCGCCACCGTGGTGTGCACCAGCCCCGTGGTGGCACCGGCACCCACCTCAGGACCCCCCAAACTTTTGCGTTCTCCCCCCCACAGATTCCCCCCCCCCCAGCGGGTGCTCCCCCCCAGCGGGCATCCCCCACCCACGTGTGCCCCCTCCCACGTGTTCCCCACCACCCAAGGGTGCCCCCCACCCATGGGTGCCCCCACCTGCTGGCTCAGCAGCTGCAGGGGGTCGCCGAGGCCGGGGCGCAGGTGGCGGTGCAGCAGCGCGTCCCGCGTCAGGATGGCGCCCGCCCGCGCAGCACGAAGGAGAGGAAGAGGTTGGCGTGGATGTAGTTGCGGGTGCAACGCAGGCGCCTGGGGGGGCGAGGGGGCTTGGGTAGCACCCAAGGGTGCCCGGCAGCACCCGTGGGTGCCGCTGGCAGCGCCCAGTCCCCCCGGTACCTGAAGAGCAGCAGCAGCAGCAGCGCCAGGAGGAGGGAGATGGGAGTAGCCCACGGTGTAGACCAGGCGGAACTGCTCCAGCAGCCAGGCGTGCTGCTGTGGGGACGCGGGGACAGCGTGGGGACGTGGGGACAGCAGGGGGACGTGGGGAGACAGCGTGGGGACACTGGGACAGCGTGGGGAGACTGGGATGGCGTGGGGATGTGGGGACAGCAGGGGGACGTGGGGAGACAATGTGGAGACACTGGGATGGCATTGGGACACCAGGGTGGTGTGGGGACGTGGGGACAGCAGGGGGACACAGGGAGACAACGTGGGGACACTGGGACAGCATGGGGACACCAGGATGGCATGGGGACACTGGGATGGTGTGGGGATGTGGGGGCAGCGTGGAGACACCGGGACAGCAGGGGGACATGGGGACAAGGTGGGGACACAAGGATGCCACGGGGACCAGCTCAGGACACACACTGAAGGGTGCTGGGACGTGGTGGCACACCGGGATGGGGCACAAAGCATGGCACGGTGCAGCACGGCACGGTGCAGTATGGCACGGTGCAGCACAGCATGCTGCAGCATGGCATGGCACAGTGCAGCATGGCACGGCACGGTGCAGCATGGCACGGCATGGTGCAGCATGGCACAGTGCAGCATGGCATGGCACGGTGCAGCATGGCATGGTATGGTGCAGCACGGTGCAGCACGGCATGGCACGGTGCAGCACGGCACGGCGCAGCATGGCACGGTGCAGCACGGCAACGGTTTAGCATGGCACAGTGCAGCACAGTATGGCACGGTGCAGCACAGCATGCTGCAGCATGGCACGGCACGGTGCAGCACGGCACGGTGCAACATGGCACGGCATGGTGCAGCATGGCACGGTGCAGCACGGCATGGCACGGTGCAGCACAGTGCAGCACGGCACAGCACAGTGCAGCATGGCACAACACAGCACGGCACGGTGCATGTCACAAGCACGGGATGGTGCAGCTCAGCACGGCACGGCACGGTTCATGTCACGGTGCAACACATCACGGTGCACGTCACGGTGCAACACGGCACGGCATGGTTCATGTCACGGTGCAACACGGCACGGCACGGCGCACATCACTGCAACACAGCACGGCACATCCTGGCATGGGATAAGAGCACGTTGTATGGCACAGCACGGCATGGCACGGCACACTGCAGCACAGCTCACTGTGATGCAGCCCCCCCCTTTGCTCCCCCCTCAGCTTCGTGCACGCATTTTGGCACCGCCCAGCCGGCGTCCCATCATGTCGCGGCACCTCGCAGCGTGGCACGGCACGGAATGGCACAGCACGGTGTGACACAGCACGGCGTGGCACAGCACGGTGTGACACAGCACGGCGTGACACAGCACAGGATGGCACAGCATGGCACAGGATGGCACAGCACGGCATGGAATGGCACGGCGTGATGTGGCACAGCACGGTGTGACAAGGGACAGCGGTCACAGTGACATGGCACAGCATGGCACGGCACAGCACGGCACGGAATGGCACAGCACGGCATGGCACAGCACGGCATGACAAGGGACAGTGGTCACAGTGTGACATGGCACAGCACGGCGTGATACAGGACAGTGGTCACAGTGACATGGCACAGCATGGCACGGCACGATGTGGCACAGAACGGCGTGACAAGGGACAGCAGTCACAGTGTGACATGGCACAGCATGGCACGGAATGGCACGGCATGGAATGGCACAACGTGACATGGCACAGTGTGACATGGCACAATGTGACATGGCACAGCACGGAATGCCATAGCATGACACAGCACGACATGGCATGACATGGCACAGCACAGCGTGACATGGCACAGCGTGTCACGGCATGGCATGGCATGGCACGGTGTGACAAAGAATGTCACAGCATGGCATGACACCTCATAGCATGCCACGGTGTGACATGGCACGACATGGCATGACACAGCATGACATGGCATGGCACGGCATGACATGGCACAGCGTGTCACCACATGGCATGGTGTGGCATGGCATGACACAGAATGTCACGGCATGGTGTGACATGCGATGGCGTGACATAAAATGGCACGGCATGGCGTGACACGGCATGACACGGCGTGACATGTCACAACATAGCAAGGTGTGACATGGCACAGCGTGTCACCGCATGGCACGGCACGGCGTGACACAGAACGTCACAGCACGGCGCGACATACAACGGCGTGACATAAAACGGCACAGCACGGCGTGACACAGCACGGCACGACATGACATGTCACGACATAGCATGCCATATCGTGACACGTCACGCCACGCTGCCATCGCCACCCACCTGCAGCGGCTGCTCCTGCTCCAGGTCCTCGCACTGCGAGTGGTCCCTCCAGGGCCGCCCGGTGCCATCGGTCACCCACTGCCCGTCGGGGCCGCAGCGCCGGGCCACCACCCCGCCCTGCACTGGCCACCACGGCCACCACCACGTCACCGGGGGGGCCACCACCAAGTCCCCTGTGTCCCCCCACCCCCCTGCAGTGCCCCCTTACCTCGGTGGTGCCAGGGCAGGTACCAGGGGCAGGGCACGGTGGCGGTGCTGTTGGGGGGCGCGTCCCCCCAGCACACGTACATGTCAAAGCTGCGGTTGCAGACGGGACCTGGAGGGGGTGGGGGTGGGTGTTTGTGTCCCCTCCACCCCCCCGAGGTGTCCCCAAACGTTGTCCCCACCCCGTGTCCCCGTGCTCACCGGGTGCCGGGGGGTCGAGGCGCAGGCGCAGCTCGCAGGCGTGCCGGTACTGCTGCCACGCTGCCAGCGTCGCCTGGGCCGAGCGCTCGCCCTGCAAGGGGAAACGGTGCCACCCCCAGGGCCACCACCGCGGGGACAATGCCATGGGGGACACCACCATGGGGACACCATGGTGGGGACACCACCATGGGGGGCACCAGCATGGGGACATTGCCATGGGGGACACCAACACAGGGACACCACCATGGGGATGTCACTGTGGGGACAACACCATGGGGACAATGCCATGGGGGACAATGCCATGGGGACAATGCCATGGGGACATCATGGGGGGCACTACCACGGGGATGTCACCATGGGGACACCAAGGTGGGGGCATCACGGGGCTGCTACTGTGGGGCCACTGGGGGGCTGCCAGTATGGGGGCACCACCGTGGGGGGACACCACCATGGGGACAACACCACGGGGGATGTCACCATGGGGATGTCACTGTGGGGACACCACCATGGGGACAATGCCATGGGGACATCAACATGGGGGCCACCAGCATGGGGACATTGCCATGGGGGACACCAACACAGGGACACCACCATGGGGACATCACTATGGGGATGTCACTATGGGGACACCACCACGGGGACATTACTATGGGGGACAGCACCATGGGGACAATGCCATGGGGACATCATCATGGGGGCCACCACCATGGGGCCACCACAAGGCCACCAGCTTGGGGACACTGCCATGGGGCCACCCACCATGGGGCCACCACCTGGGGGGGGTCCTGGTGGTGATGGGGGGACCTGGGGGCAATGGGGGGGTCCCGGTGGTGATGGGGGCCGGGGGGGGGTTCCGGTGGTGATGAGGGGGGTCCCAGGGGTGATGGGGTCTTGGGGGGGCCTGGGGGGTGATGGGGTCCTGGGGGGGGGACATGGGGGTGACGGGGGGGTTCCGGGGGTGATGGGGGGGACCCGGTGGTGATGGGGGGGTCCCAGGGGTGATGGGGTCCTGGGGGGGACATGGGGGTGACGGGGGGGTTCCAGGGGTGATGGGGGGGACCCGGTGGTGATGGGGGGGTCTGGGGGCTGATGGGGTCCTGGGGGGGGACATGGGGGTGATGGGGGGGGTCCCGGGGGTGATGGGGTCCTGGGGGGGGACCTGGGGGTGATGGGGGGGTCCCGGTGGTGAAGGGGGGACCTGGGTGGTGTTGGGGGTCCTGGGGGGGGTCCTGCTGGTGGTGGGGTCCTGGGGGGGACCTGAGGGTGATGGGGGGGTCCCGGGGGTGATGGGGGGGTCCCAGTGGTGATTGGGGGGTCTGAGGGGTGGTGGGGTCCTGGGGGGGGACATGGGCGTGATGGGGGGGTCCTGGTGGTAATGGGGGGGCCTGGGGGGTGATGGGGGGGTCCTGGTGGTGATGGGATCCCGGGGGAGGACATGGGGTGCCCGGGGGGGTCCCGGTGGTGATGGGGGGGGTCCCAGGGGTGATGGGGGGGGACGCGGTGGTAAGGGGGTCCTGGGGGGGACCTGGGGGTGACGGGGGGGGTCCCGGTGGTGCTGGGGGGGGGTCCGGGGGGGGGGCCTCACCTCTGCCCCACGCAGGACCCTGGTGAGCAGGGGGGGGGGCGTTTGCCCGGCGCCCCATGACGGCAACAGCAGCACCTGGGGCGATGGGGGGGGGGGGGGGGGGGGGGATGGAGGGAAAGGGAACGGGGGAGGGGGGGGGGGGCACCGGAGGGGATCGGTCCCGTGTCCCCCCCCCCACCCTTTCCCCCCCCCCCAGGCCCCGCTTTTACCGGCGCCGCCCCCCCCCCCCCCGCTTTGACGCGCTCGTTTCCAGGGAGCCGCGGGAGGCGCCCGGCCAGCACGGGGCCCGACGGGGGGGACCGGGACCCCCCCCATTTCCACACCGAGACCCCCCCCCCGCTACCGGAACCCCCCCCCCCTTTAAGCCCGGGACCCCCCCCACCCGGTGCCACCCCCGTCCCGTCGCACCGGAGCCCCGTGGGACACCGGAGCGGTGGCAGCCGTCGGGGGGGGGGGGGGGCTCCCAGCAGCCGCCTGCCCCCCTTCGTCCCCCCCCCCCGCTGTCCCCGAGCCCCCCCTCCCCGGTGCCCACACATCCCCCCCCCCCCCCCCCTCCGGTCCCCCTGTGCCCCCCGGTGCCGTCACCGTTGCGCCCCCCCGGTGCCCTCCCGGTGGCCCCGTTCCCCTCCGCTTCACCCCGCTGCGCTCCCCCCCCTCCGGTTCCCGTAGCCCCCCCCCACCCAAAAGAAGCCGTTCCCCGGTGTGCCCCCCCCCCCCCTCCTTTCCCGGTGCCCCCCCCCCTCCCCCCCCCGGTTCTCCCGGTACCGGCTCGGCGCGGGGGCTCCGCCGCCCTCGGGGCACCGGCACCGGCTCCGGCGGCACCGCCCCCGGGAGAGGCGGGGCGGGGGCCATGGGGGGGGGCGCACCGAGGTGTGGGGGGGCCACCGGTGCCGTCCCCAAAATCCCCCCCCCCCCCAGCCCCCCGTTATTACCCCCCCATTGTCCCCGTACCCCGCTCTTGTCACCTGCCCCCCCCCCGAAGTGTCCCCACGCCCCCCACCCCCTCCTCGTGGGACCCCCCCCTCCTCGTGGGACCCCCCCCCGTCCCCGTGGGACCCCCCCCACCCCCGTGGGACCCCCCCCCATGTGTGTGTGACCCCCCCCTCAATTTGGGCACCCCCCCCAACTTGCCCCTCCCCCCCTCCACGGAGCCCCCCCGGCGCTTGCTGAGCCCCCCCCCCCCGACACGCGTGGAAGTGGGGGGGGGGTCTGCCCCCCCCACTGTACCCCCCCAGCACCCAGTTGCCCCCCCCATTTACCCCATTGCCCCCTCATTGCCCCCCAACACCCCCATTACCCCATTGCCCCCCCCATTTACCCCATTGCCCCCCCATTACCCCATTGCCCCCCCCATTTACCCCATTGCCCCCCTATTACCCCATTGCCCCCCCAGCCCCCCATTGTCCCCTGTGACCCCAATGCCCCCCTATTGCCCCATTGGCCCCCATTACCCCATTACCCCCCCATTGTCCCCCTCCCAGTACCCCCATAACCCCATTACCCCCTCACCCTAATGCCCCCCCATTACCCCCCCCACCCCATTGCCCTCCATCACCCCATTATCCCCCCCCACCCCATTACCTCTCCCCACCCCATTACCCCCCCATTAACCCCATCACCCCAATGCCCCTCCCACCCCATTACCCCCTCATCACCCCATTACTCCCCCTACCCCCCCCACCCCATTAGCCCCCATCACCCCAATACCTCCCCCCCCCCATTATCCCCCCATTCACCCCATTACCCCCCACCCCATTACCCCCATCACCCCATTACCCCCCCATTCACCCCATTACCCCCCACCCCATTACCCCCATCACCCCATTACCCCCCCATTAACCCCATCACCCCAATGCCCTCCCATTACCCTACCCCCCATCACCCCATTACCCCCTGCACCCCATTACCCCATTCACCCCATGAACCCCCCCACCCCATTACCCCCATTCACCCCATTACCCCCCCAGCCCCCCATTGTTCCCTGTTATCCCAATGCCCCCCTATTACCCCATTACCCCCCCATTACCCCCCTATTAACCCCACCACCCCATTAACCCCACACCCCATTAACCCCCCATCACCCCATTTACCTCCCATCACCCCATTACCCCCCCGTTACCCCCATTGTCCCCTGTGACCCCAATGCCCTCCTATTGTCCCATTGCCCCACATTACTCCCCATCACCCCAATGCCCCCCCATCACCCCATTACCCCCCCAGCCCCCCATTGTCCCCTGTGACCCCAATGCCCCCCTATTGCCCCATTGGCCCCCATTACCCCCCATCACCCCATTACCCCCCCATCACCCCCCAATACCTCCCCCCACCCCATTACTCCCCATCACCCCATTACCCCCCCATCACCCCATTACCCCCCCCATCACCCCATTGCCCCCCCTAGCCCCCAATTAACCCCTGTTATCCCAATGCCTCCCTATTGCCCCATTGGCCCCCATTACCCCCATCACCCCATTACCCCCCCATTACCCCCATTGTCCCCTATGACCCCAATGCCCCTTATTGCCCCATTACCCCCCATCACCCCATTACCCCCCCATCACCCGATTACCCCCTCTGCCCCCCATTGTCCCCTGTGACCCCAATGCCCCCCTATTACCCCATTACCCCATCACCCCTCGACCCCATTAGCCCCCAACTAACCCCCCCACCCCATTACCCCCCCCACCCCATTACCCCCATCACCCCATTACCCCCCCTAGTCCCCCACTGTCTCCTGTGACCCCAAAGCCCCCCTATTGCCCCATTGGCCCCCATTACCCCCTATCACCCCATTACCCCCCCATCACCCCAATACCCCCCAATGCCCCCCCATCACCCCATTACCCCCCCAGCCCCCCATTGTCCCGTTACCCCATTACCCCCCTATTGCCCCATTGGCCCCCCATTACCCCCTATCACCCCATTACCCCCCCATCACCCCAATACCCCCCAATGCCCCCCATCACCCCATTACCCCCCCAGCCCCCCATTGTCCCGTTACCCCATTACCCCCCTATTGCCCCATTGGCCCCCATTACCCCCATCACCCCTTTACCCCCCCATCACCCCCCAATGCCCCCCCCACCACATTACCCCCTATCACCCCATTACCCCCCCATCACCCCAATACCTCCCAATGCCCCCCCATCACCCCATTACCCCCCCAGCCCCCCATTGTCCCCTGCGATCCCAATGTCCCCCTATTGCCCCATTGGCCCCCATTACCCCCCATCACCCCATTACCCCCCCATCACCCCCCAATACCTCCTCCCACCCCATCACCCCCCCCACCCCATTACCCCCCCCATTACCCCCAATGTCCCCTGTGACCCCAATGCCCCCCTATTGCCTCCCATTAACCCCCCCACCCCATTACCCCCCCCACCCCATTACCCCATCACCCCCCACCCCCCTCCCCTCCCCCAGCCAATCACAACCCCCCTCAATTTGCATAAACCACGCCCCCTCCGTTTTCATTCACTCCCGTGCGGCACACAACGGGTTAAACCCGGCAGGGCGGGTGTGGGCGTGGCCAGGCCGGGATGGGCGTGGCTACAGCGGGCGGGCGTGGCCACGTCTGAGGGCCTGGCTACGGCGGGTGGGCGTGGCCACGGCGTGTGGGTGGGACGAGGCCAGGAGGGGGGCGTGGCCAGGAGGGGGGGGGTCCCTTTGGATGGGGGCGGGGCTGGTCCCTTCGCGCGGGGGCGGAGCCAAGGGTTGTGGGCGGGGCTGCGAAGAAGGGGCGTGGCCACGGGCAGTGGGCGGGGCCTCAGCCCCTCCTAGGGTCCACGTGGCTGAGCCGCACGCCCCATTTGGGGGGTGGGGGGGGGGGGGGGCGTTGTGACCCCCCTGTCCCCCCCCCCCAGTGACAAGTGACATTAAAGCGCTGCCGCAGCCTCCGTCCCCTGTCCTTGCTGTCACCGGGGGGGGACACCCGGGGGGCGCAGCCCCCCCCTCCACGGGGTCAGGTGACACCGAGTGACACAGGAGGGGGTGTCCCATAGAAAAGAACCGCCTTTATTGGGGACTTTTGGGGACGTGGGGGGGGGGGGGAGCAAATGGGGGTGGGCCCCCATTTACACCCCCCCCCTATTTTTCTTTTTAAAAAAAAGGTGAAAAAAATCAACAAAAGTGGCATAAAAAAAGAGCCTGAATGCGTGTGTGTGTGTGTGTGTTGGGGGGAGGGGCACAGTGTAGGGGGGGAGCAGCCCCCCCCCTCGGCCGGTAAGGCACAGCCTGGGGGGGGGGTCCGGCCCAGTGACCCCCCCCCCCCCCACTGGCTGAGGGCTGGGAGGTGGAGGGGAGGGCGAGTGCAGGGTGGGGGGGGCTGGGGGGTGCTAGGGGGCACCCCGCTTCCGCAGCTCCACCACGAATGCTGGGGGGGGGGGGAAAGGTGGTGTCATTTGGGGGGGGCCCTTAAGGTGCCCCCCCCATTTTCCTACGGCCCTTACCTTCCCCCTTGCCCCCCCATTTTCTTCTCTGCCCCCCCATCACCCCATGCTCCACCCCCATTTGTCTATGCCCCTCCTTTATCTCATAGCCCCCCCCTTTTCCCTATGCCCCCCCCATTTCCTTATGACCCCCCCATTTCCCCATGGCCCCTCCATTCCCCCCCCCAGCACCCACCCTCAATGATGTCCTCCTTCATCTTCTGCAGCTCCCGCCGCACCTCCTCCAACAGCTCCTGCACAGGACAAAGGTTGGGGGGGGGGGTCCCCAAATTCCCCCCCTCCCCATGACACCCCCAAATCTTCTGCCCCGCCCCCCCCCCAGTACCTGTTTGAGCCGTTCCAGGTCGGGCTCATCTGCAGCACTGGGGGGCTCGGTGGGGGCGGCTGACTTCATCCTGGCGGGGGGGTGGGGCAGGTTGGGGACCCCCCAACATCACCTGGGCCCCCCCAGGTTATTCCCAGCCCCCCCCAATCAACCCAGCACCCTCATATTCCCTTCCTGGACACCCCCAACCCCCCCCCCCAAATCCTCAGCACCCCCAAATCCTTTCCCAAGCACCCCCCCACCCACATATCCCCCCCCCAAGGTGCCCCCAACCCTACCTCGTGCGCACCCCCAAATCTCCTGCACCCCCCCCCCAAAAAAAATCCTGCCTCTATACCCATCCCCTCCCCCAAATAAGCCCCCCAAACCCCCGTACCCCCCCCAAAACAGCCCCCACCTGGGCAACGTGCTGCTCGCCTTCTCCCACGGCCTCCTCACAGGCTCTGCGGGGAGAGCGCAGCGAATTGGGGGGGGGGGCGCGACCCCCCTCCCCCAAAAAAAGCCCCCTAAACCCTCCCGCACCTGCAGGACTACAACTCCCAGCATGCCCCGCTGCTGCCCCCCCCACGGCCGGGCATGCTGCGGGCAGCAGCGAGGCATGCTGGGAGTTGTGGTCCCCGCACTCACCCGCGGGCTGCGCTGCGGTCCTAGCGCCCGGCTCCGCGTCGTCCTAAAGGGGTGGGGGGAGGGGGGCATGGAGTGGGGGGGGGAGGTCTTGAATTGGGGCTGGGGGGGCGCACCCCAAAATCGACCTGGGGGGGGGGGGGCACGGGGGGGGGGGGCGACCCTCACGTTGGTGCCGTCCTCGTCCCTCTTTGGCGCTGGCTTGTCCCCCTGCAGGGTGGCCTTCCTCCTGTGGGGGGGGGGGATTTGGGGTGGGGGGGGGTCAGTATGGAAAAAGGATGCCCCCCCCCAAAAAAAAAAAAAAAAAAAGACCCCCCCCCCAGTTTCCCCCTCACCGTCGGGCCAGCATGGCGCTCATCTCCTCCATCAAGCCCCCCCCGCCCCCCCCACCCTTGGGGGGGGCGGCAGGGGGGGGCCCCCCGCTGGGTGCCTCATCCTGCAGGGAGAAATGGGGTGAGCTGACCCCCCCCCGGGGTTATTGGACCCCCCCCCCCAAATTGTTAACCCCCTTACCTTGCCGACTTTCCTGAGTTTAGCCCCCGCGATGGCAGCAGCGAAGCCGGAGCCCCCCCCCGAGCCCCCCCCGGCAGCCCCCCCACCCCCAGGTAAGGGGGGGGCTGGCGGGACCCCAGCGGTGGGGGGGGGTCCTGGCGGTGGGGGGGGGGCCCGGAGGTGGGGGGGGGCCGGGTGGTGGCGGGGGGCCCCCTGGGGGTCCGGCTGGAGCAGCTGGAATTGGGGGGAGAAGGGTTTTTTTTTGGGGGGGGGGGGGGGCTCAGGGGTGAGCCCCCACTGGTGGTTTTTTTTTTTTGGGGGGGGGGGCTTGGGACCCCCCCGTCACCCACCTGTAGCTGCCACGCGCCGCTCTGGCTCCTCCGGTGCCTGCCTGGGGGGGTAGAGGGTCAGATCTGCCCCCCCCCCCCCCATGGCACAGGGACCCCCCCCAAAGCACAGGGACCCCCCCCAGCAGGGATGGGACCCCCCCCCCCAGGGATGGGACCCCCCCCAATAGGAATAGGACCCCCCCCCCCCATGACAGACAGACCCCCAGCACCCCCCCCCCCAACCCCCTATAGGGGTAAACACCCCCCCAGGGCACCCACAGACCCCACCCTGATTGGGGGAGGCACCCACAGATGCCCCCCCCAACATGGGACCCCCCCCCAATCCCCTATAGAACAGAGACACCCCCAAAAACACCCCCCAAACCCCCCCAGCACAGGGTGTCCCCCCCAAATACGATGCCCCCCCGGCACCCATGGACCCCTCCAGCACCCATGGGCCCCCCTCCAGCACCCATGGGCCCCCCCCTATTTTTTTTTTTGGGGGGGGGGGGGGGCACCCACCTCTCCTGGCTCTCCTCGGGGGGCTCCGGCTCCGTCCAGGGCTGCGAGGGCCCTATTTGGGGGGGGGGGGGGGGGGGGGTCACAGAGTGTGCGTATAAAGGGGGGGGGGGGGGGCACTCAGGGGTGCCCCCCCCGGCCCCACCCAAGGGTGCTCACCCTCCTCCAGCGCCTGCAGCGCCCGCAGGACGGCGGCGGCGAAGAGGGCGGCCTCGCGGGGGGCGCTGAAGCTGAGCCCCCAGACCCAGCGGGGCCCCCGCCACTGGTGGAACTGGGGGGTGGCCTGGCTGTAGCGCAGCCCCCGCCCCAGCGGGCAGTTCAGCACCACCTGGGGGGGAGATAGTCAGCACCCATGGGTGCACCTCCAGCACCCATGGGTGCTCCTTAAGCCTCCCTCTCTGTGCCCATGGGGGTCCCGTAACCCCCCCCCATTTTAATGGGTTTCCCCTAATACCCCCCCCCTAAGCACCCAGGGGTACTATAGCACCCTGCCCAGCACCCATGGGTGCCCCGCACCCCCAGCACCCATGGGTGCTCCTTAAGTCTCCCTCCCTGCGCCCATGAGGGTCCCGTAACCCCCCCCCCCATGTTAATGGGTGTCCCGTAATCCCCCCCCCAAGCACCCAGGGGTCCTATAGCACCCCCCCCCAGCACCCATGGGTGCCCCGCACCCCCAGCACCCATGGGTGCTCCTTAAGCCTCCCTCCCTGCGCCCATAAGGGTCCTGTAACCCCCCCTCCATGTTAATGGGTGTCTCGTAATCCCCCCCCCAAGCACCCAGGGGTCCTATAGCACCCCGCCCAGCACCCATGGGTGCCCCGCAGCCCCCTGTGCACCCATGGGTGCCCCGCAGTTCCTCCTCCTCCCCTCCCCCCGCATGGATACCCTGTAATTACACCCCCCCCAGCACCCAAGGATCCTACAACACCCCCCTGCACCCATGGGTGACCTATTGCAACCTTCCTGACACCCATGGGTGCCCCCATATCCCCCCCTCCCCCCATGGGTGCAATATTGCACCCCCCCACATGCCCTATAACCTCCCCCCTGCACCCATAGGTGCCCCGTAGCCCCCCACATCCCTCAAAACCCCATTAACCCCCGCACCCACAGGTGCCCCTCCCCCCCAGCACCCATGGGTGCCCATACCCAAAGTTACCCCACACTCCCAGATGCCCTATAACCCCCCCCAGCACCCATAGGTGCCCCGTAGCCCCCCCACATCCCTCAAAACCCCATTAACCCCTGCACCCACAGGTGCTCCCTTGCCTCCCCTGCCCCCCCAGCACCCATGGGTGCCCCCACCTGCTGGTCGGGCTGTATCTTGCGCCCCACCAGGCGGAAGGCGTGGTTGCCGGGGTGGTGGTAGAGCTGGACGCAGCTGGGGGTCTGGGGGCCCCCCCCCCGCCGCCACCCACTGCTTCTGGGCCTCGTCGTAGAACAGCACCGTGGCGCGGGCACTGCACAGCACCGTCTCGCTGCAGGGGGCACCCATGGGTGGGGGCACCCATGGGTGTGGGGGGGCAGGACATCAGCACCGGCAGCCAGCATGGGATCCCCCCCCCCCCGCTGTACGTGCAAATGGGGATCCCCCCCCCCAGCACCCATGGGTATGGGACCCCCCCCAGCACACGCCCAGCACCCATGGGTGGGGGTAGCACCCCCAATATGGGCACCCATGGGTGGGGGGGGGCATGGCATCAGCACCAGCACCCATCATGGGACCCCCCCCAGCACCCCCTCCACCAGCACCCATGGGTATGGGACCCCCCAGCACACGCCCAGCACCCATGGGTGGGGGTAGAACCACCAATATGGGCACCCATGGGTGGGGGGGGCATGGCATCAGCACCAGCACCCAGCATGGGACCCCCCAGCTGTACACGCAAAGGGGGATCCCCCCCCAGCACCCTCTCCACTAGCACCCATGGGTGGGGGGCCATGGGTATGGGACCCCCCAGGACACGCACAACACCAGGGGGCACCCATGGGTGCTTGCACCCCAAAATGGGAACCTCCCCAGTACCGGTACCCACAAATGAGGAACCCCCTCCCCTCCCCCAGCACCCGCTCCCCCAGCACCCAAGGGTGGGGGGCCATGGGTATGGGACCCCCCAGCACCCACCCAGCACCCATGGGTGGGGGGAGCCCCCCAAAATGGGCACCCATGGGTGCTTCCACCCCAGAAAGGGACCCCCCTGGAACCCGTACCCACAGGTACCCCCCTCAGCACCCATGGGTGGGGGGCCACGGGTATGGGACCCCCCAGGACACGCACGACACCAGGGGGCACCCATGGGTGGGGGGAGCCCCCAGTATGGGCACCCATGGGTGCTTGCACCCCAAAATGGGAACCTCCCCAGTACCGGTACCCACAAATGAGGAACCCCCTCCCCTCCCCCAGCACCCGCTCCCCCAGCACCCAAGGGTGGGGGGCCATGGGTATGGGACCCCCCAGCACCCACCCAGCACCCATGGGTGGGGGGAGCCCCCCAAAATGGGCACCCATGGGTGCTTCCACCCCAGAAAGGGACCCCCCTGGAACCCGTACCCACAGGTACCCCCCTCAGCACCCATGGGTGGGGGGCCACGGGTATGGGACCCCCCAGGACACGCACGACACCAGGGGGCACCCATGGGTGGGGGGAGCCCCCAGTATGGGCACCCATGGGTGCTTGCACCCCAAAATGGGAACCTCCCCAGTACCGGTACCCACAAATGAGGAACCCCCTCCCCTCCCCCAGCACCCGCTCCCCCAGCACCCAAGGGTGGGGGGCCATGGGTATGGGACCCCCCAGCACCCATGGGTGGGGGGAGCCCCCCAAAATGGGCACCCATGGGTGCTTCCACCCCAGAAAAGGACCCCCCCAGAACCAATACCCACAGGTGTGACCCCCTCCCCCCAGCACCCATGGGTGGGGGGCAAAGGCTATGGGACCCCCCAGCACCCATGGGTGGGGGGAGCCCCCCAATACAGACAACACCCATGGGTGCTTCCACCCCAAAACAAGCCCCCCTCCGGTACCAGCCCCCCCCCAGCCCCCTCCCCCAGGGGTGAGCCCCCCCCAGGGCACCGGCACCCATGGGTGGGGGCACCCCAGCATTTGGGGTTCCCCGCGGGGTGCTGCCCCCCCCGCCCCCCCCC
Source organism: Somateria mollissima (assembly GCA_951411735.1). NCBI lineage: Eukaryota > Metazoa > Chordata > Aves > Anseriformes > Anatidae > Somateria > Somateria mollissima. The sequence goes on along the minus strand of CATOCB010000278.1, from coordinate 52,566 downwards.
CTTTTTCCTTCCTCTTCCCAACGGCTCCGGCCGCGGCCCCGCCCCTGGGCGGGCACATCCTGGAGGGGGGGGGGGGGACCGATGGGGGGGGGGGGGGGACAGTGTTTGTGGCGGCCCTACCCAAACACCGCGGGACCCCCCCGGTGCCCCCCCTCCCCCGGTAAAGCCCTCGGTACCCTCACTGCTACCGGGACCCCCCCCAAGGGGTTTCCGGGCCCCCCCCGGTGCCACTCACCCCCCCCCCAGGTGCTTCCGAGCCCCCCCCCCGGTGCTACCGGGACCCCTCCCGGTAATACCGGAGCCCCCCCGGTGCCACTTTAACCCCCCCCCAGGTGCTTCCGAGCCCCTCCGGTGCTACCGGGACCCCTCCCGGTACTTCAGGTCCCCCCCTCCCCCGGTACTACCGGGATCCCCCCGGTGCCATTGACCCCCCCCTCCCCGGGCTTCTGAGCCCCTCCAGTGCTACCGGGACCCCCCCCCCGTTACTACCGGAGCCCCCCGGTGCCACCGATCCCCCCCCCGGTGCCACTTTACCACCCCCCCAGGTGCTTCCGAGCCCCTCCGGTGTTACTGGGACCCCTCCCGGTACTTCGGGTCCCCCCCCCGGTACTACCGGGGCCCCCCCAGTGACACCGATCCCCCCCCCGGTGCCACCGGCCCCCCCCCCCGGGGCTTCTGAGCCCCTCCGGAGCTACCGGGACCCCTCCCGGTACTTCGGGTCCCCCCCCCGGTACTACCGGAGACCTCCGGTGCCACTTTACCCCCCCCCCCAGCTGCTTCCGAGCCCCTCCGGTGCTACCGGGACCCCCCCGGTGCCACCGATCCTCCTCCTGGTGCCACCGGTGCCCCCCCCCGGGGCTTCCGAGCCCCTCCGGTACTACCGGAACCCCCCCGGTGCCACTGACCCCCCCCCCAGGTGCTTCCAAGCCCCTCCGGAGCTATCGGGACCCCCGCCGGTACTTCGCCCCCCCCCCCCAGGTGCTTCTGAACCCCTACGGTGCTACCGGGACCCCTCCCGGTACTTCGTGTCCCCCCCCCCGGTGCTACCGGAGCCCCCCCGGCCCCTCCCCGGAGCCAATTCCCGGTGCTTCCGGCCCCGTTCCCGGTGCGGGGGGGGCTGGGCCCGGGCCTGGCCGCTCACCTCATGCTGGCGGCGGCGGCTGGGGCCGGGCCGGGCCCTTCCGGTAGCGGCGGCGGCGGCAGCGGCGGGGCGGGACCGGGGAATGGGGGGGGGCGAAGGACCCGGCGGCCGCGACCCGGCGCTAAGCCACGCCCCCTTTTTTCCTGGCCACGCCTATTTCCCCGCCACATCCCATTCGTTAGACCACGCCCTCTTGGTTAGGCCACGCCCCCCTCCGCTTGACCACGCCCCCTCCGCTCTGCCCGGCTCCTTCCACCCGGTCACGCCCCTTTCCATAGACCACGCCCCCTTTCACGCCCCCACCGCTCGGCCACGCCCTCTTCGTTTCGCCGCGCCCCCTCGTCCCTTTAGCCACGCCCCCCTTCGGTCCGCCCGGCCCCCCGCTCTAAAGGCAGCAGCCTCCTTAAAATGGCGACGCCCCGGGTGGGCCCCACCACCAGGGAGGGGTTAAAAGGGGCACCTGGTGCCCCCCCCGGGGTCGTTCCAGAGCCCACAGTGCAAATCCTGGCTCCACACGGGACCAAATACCCCCAAATTAACCCAAATGCCTAAGAACGAATCCCTCAAGCGTGTCATGAATCTGAGAATCCCCAAATATCCCCACAAGGGACCCATAGGGATCACCGAGACCAACTCCCGGCTCCGTATGGGACCAATCACCTAAAAATTAACCCAAATCTCTAAGAACAAATTCCTCAAGCGTGTCTAGAACCCTAAAATCCTCGAATATCCCGAGCTGGAAGGGATATTGAGGTCCCCGTGATCCTTGTGGTATCCCACAAGGATCACCGGGACCAACTCCTGGCTCCATATGGGACCAATCACCTGAAAATTAACCCAAATGTTATAAATGAAGTCTTAACTCAATCTGAATTTAGTAATATTTATAAAAGAATATTTATAAAAGAATATTTATAAAAGGCAAGTAAACAGCGCTGGGTGTGCGGGGAGTCTACACTCTACCAACACGCACACACGAGCATCAAACATTCTAAATATACAGAATATTGCTTTTAAATACTAAACCCGAGTACACCAAAACATTTGTACAATCAGAAAAGGTAACAAACAATCCTTTAAGTTTATTACTATCAATGTCCGTGACTGGGGGAGCAGAGTTGGCCTGGCTGAAGTGCTCCCATATCTTCCATGACTTATAACAGTCTCCATTTTCCATTCCTTTTCCAGATTACAAACAAGTCTCCATTTTCCATTCCTTTTGAACAATATGTCTCGCTTTAAGTCAAGCAACTCGGCCTTCGGGCCTTATGGATCCCATTCTTCCTGGATTGAAGAGAAGCACATCCAGCTCCCTCTCAAGGCCATAGGGCCTGGGCCAAAAGGCACGTCCAGGTCACCAGGGGCATAACAGCAAAAGCCTTCGATGGCTGTAGCAGCAGAGGGGCCGATGGCGTGGCAGAAGGAGCAGTAAAGGAGCCCGCAGCTCCCTCACTGCCTGGCAAACCACACGTTTGTGATTGTGGCTCCACAGGGCTCTGTAAGGCCTCAGAGACTGCTCGCCAGGTGCCGAGCAATCCCACTGCAACCTTGTCGTTTCTAGTTGCAGAGTCCCACACCTTGCAATCAATTTGGTCCCATATTCAGGCTCATAAACTGGTTGTTAATAAGGAGAATGAGCTGTAAGGTGACGAGGACAGTCTTTGTTCCTAAGGACGTATGGTTCCCCGTAACTGCTGAGCAGCGAGGGGCAGTTGTGTGCTGGCTCCGCTTCTCTCAGCTCGAGCTTCTGCCCAGCTCCAGTGCCTATTTCCAGAACTTTCTGTAGAGCTTCTTTGAGCTGACTCTGGCCGAACCCATCTCCATGAGGCGATCAAAGTGCCTCTTCCCGTCCTGGTCTCCGTTCTGCCAGCCTGTTCCTTTTAATTCCTTCTTTCTGCTTCTTTATCGGTGACAGAACTTCATCGGGTTGCCTTTATCTTGAGGGCAGGCTCCCCTCTTATACCCTTCTCTCCAAAGCAGTTCTTTTCTAAAACAACTTTTCATTGCTCAAACAACTTTGAATGTAACAGCAACAGCAAACACCCAGAAACTTCCATGCCTTAAGGGCTGGAGAACAAGCAACCCGAGCCTGCATGGAGTCTCCTGAATCACCCTTCTTGGTTCCCTCTAAACTCTTTTACATTCCTGATGGCCTCATCATTAAGAGTCTAATTTTATCTCAACCACGGGGCTTTCCAAGCCCCATGGCCACACTCCCAAATCTCCCCCTTCTTTATTAATATCAACCATTTTCTCCACATGAATTACCACTCCATATATAACAATCCCTCCTCTTCTTTTGAGTATCATTAATTCGTGTCTTGTTTTCAAATTTGGCAAAGGCCGATTGAACCACAAGAGAATGCTTTCACGATATTCTCTGCAAGATTTATAAACAAGTTTTTAGCAATTGTTGGAATCCCATATCTAGAATATTTCACCCAACTCATTGTTCCACAAGGTGTATAATAATCGTCCCCAGCAGCATCACACACATCAAATGCAATTGATCAAAGTAGATAACCAATCCTCTAGGTATATTTCCCACCTATTATTTGGATCGCTACAATTAGCATCCAACAGGGGTAGCTATGCCCTGATATACTTCAAGTTCCTGTTATGGGTCCCTTTTCACCTGACCCATCCTGGAACCTTCAAATAAGTTCCGAATCCCTGGAGCTCTCAGAGAGGTTCCGAATCCCTGGAACCCTTAAATAGGTTCCGAATCCCTTGGCTGTGCCTGTGTCTAGAGGTGTCTTGCGAGTGGTTAACCCACCCACGAATTCTTAGCTTCGGAACTAAATTCGGTCTCAGTCACACCCTTACACAGTCACACAACCGAATCCCACCCAACCGAACGGTATCTTCGTTTGGGTCTTGTGCGCAGAGTTACGGGTCACAAAATAAGAGCTCTTGGTTCTTTACTTGCCTCTTATGTTCAAAATCTTGTTGGACTCTAGCACCGCTATCGGCAAGGGCCACTGCGTGGGGCGCCTCCCTTTACCGGTCACAGATCCAAAGTCCAAGAAGATCACGTTGGGGTCACCAATTTGTTATAAATGAGGTCTCAACTCAATCTGAATTTTGTAATATTTATAAAACAAATATTTCTAAAAGGTATAAAAGGCAAATAAACAGCACTGGGTGTGCGGGGAGTCTACGCTCCACCAACACGCACACACGAACATCAAACATTCTAAATATACAGAATATTGCTTGACATACTAAACACGAGTATGCCTATACATACGTACAATCAGGAAAGGTAACAAACAATCCTTTAAGTTCCATGACTTAACAGTCTCCATTTTCCATTCCTTTTCTTGATTACAAACAAGTCTCCATTTTCCATTCCTTTTGAACAATATGTCTCGCTTTAAGTTGTCAAGCAACTCGGTCATCAGGCCTTATGTATCCCGTTCTTCCCAAATCGAAGAAAAGCATATCCAGCTCCTTTTCAAGGCCATAGGGCCTGGGCCAAAAGGCACGTCCAGGTCACCAGGGGCGTAACAGCAAAAGCCTTCGATGGCTGTAGCGGCTGTAGCGGGTCTCCATTCTGCCAGCCTGTTCCTTTTCATTCCTTCTTTCTGCTTCTTTATCGGTGACAGAACTTCATCGTGTTGCCTTTATCTTGAGGGCAGGCTCCCCTCTTATACCCTTCTCCCCACAGAGCAGTTCTTTTCTCCTGAATCACCCTTCTTTGTACCCTTTACATTCCTGATGGCCTCCTCGTTAAGAGTCTGATGTTCTCATCAACCACGGGGCTTGCCGACCCCCATGGCCACACTCCCACATCTCTCCCTTCTTTATTAATATCAACCATCATCTCTCCACGAATTACCACTCCATATATAACATAAGTACCTTAAAGGAGGTACCCCAGGATGCTGTTGGCCTTCTTGGCCCCAAGGGGATGGCTCGTGGTCCACCAGGACCCCCAGGTCCCTCTCCCCTTCCCTGCCCTCCAGCAGGGCAGCCCCCAACTTAAACTTTGGCCTCCATGATCCTTATGGGTCCCTCCCAACTGGGGATATTCTGTGATTCTAAGCGTGGCGCCCAGCATTTGGCCTCGAATGCCACGCAGCTGGATGCAGCCCATTGATCCAGCCTGTCCAGATCCCCCTGCACAGCCTTCCTGCCCTCAAGCGGGGCCCACCCAGCCCAGGCGCGTGTCACACTGGCACCCATTGTGACCTCCCTTGGTGACACCCCAGGGTGCCGCCTTACATGAGCGCAGCCGTGGCTCGGACCCTCAGTGTCGGTGCACGGCAATGATGGATATGGAAGGAGCAAAGGAGCCTCGAGGAGCCCCTGAGCGCAGCCCAAGTCCCACAAGGCCGCAGACACCCGCGCGGAGGAGCCGCCGCATTATCGTGAAGGGCCGCATTTCCATTCCAGAGGAACTTTCTGAATCTGATGAGGAGGAAAGCATCCCCCCCTGGCAGTCCAGGCTGGCCTGGCAGGAGACCTGGTCTTCTGAGGGCAGCAGCCCACCAGCAGAGGACACCTTGCTGGAAGAAGGCAACATCCCAGATGAGGACAGCATCCTATCTGAGGACAGCGAGCGGTGCCTGGACAACCTGCTGGATGTGGAACGCAGCCTGTCAGAGGACACGGAGCCCATCGATGAGGCCCAGTTGCTGGAGAAAGCCGGTAAGTGAGGGTCCTTGTGAGACAAGGTGGGGGCCCAGCGTGGGAGAGAGCTGGGGGGCCCCATCCCATCCCCTGCGGTGGGGCCAGGCAGCGAGAGGCACCCGCGGGGAGGCTGTGCCAGGGAGAAATCCCTGCCTGTCCGAAAGAAACCTGCCCTCTTTGAGGTTAAAGCCGTCACCCCTTGTCCTGTCGCTGCAGTCCATGATGAAGATCCCCCCCCAGCTTTCCTGGAGGCCCCTTTGGGCACGGGGAGGCCGCAGCGAGGTCCCCCCACAGCCTTCTCCAGGCTCTACAAGCCCAGCTCCCTCAGCCTCTCTTCCCAGCGGAGCTGCTGCAGCCTCTGGGCATCCCCGCGGCCTCCCCACGTCCTTCTGGGGCTGGGACCCTTCCTCTCCTCACCCCTGCGTTCAGCCCCTCACTGCAGCACTCTTTGCTTTCCTCCTTTCCAGGTAATATATGGGATCTGTGCAAAGAGTCAGCCATGGAATTCATTGAGAAGTATGTCAGCGGCACAGAAAAGGTAACGGCAGCCGCTTGCACCGCAGCTGTGCTCCTGGCGCTGCCCTCCAGGGGTCCCACACAGCTCCAGACCCCTCAAGGCTTTGGTCCTGCTGGCCGTGGGTGTCCCCCTAATGCTCTGTTGGTGTCTTTGTGGCTGCCAGGACGACGAGGAGCAGAAGATGCTGTTCCTCAGCCAAATCTGCACTCTGTGCAAAATTGTCGCAGAGAAGGACGTGTCGCTGAACTTGCATGCCTTCTGCTGCCAAACTAAGCTGGTGGAGAACATCACGGTGAGAGGATGTGCAGCGGGTTGGGGAAGGGGCAAGGCTCCCCGGCACCAGCCCCCTGGGAGGCGAGGGCTGGGGCAGCGCTGGCTCTGCTGCTGCTGGGTGCCGGCGGCTCCAAGGTCTCATCCTGCTTGTGCTCTGCAGGCGCTGCTGGAAAAGGAGCCCGTGGACAGCTTGCGCACAGAATTCCGGCAGAAGGCCATGGAGACTGTCACCGTCCTCAGGTGCGTGCCCAGCCCCTGGTTGGGCCAGCACAGACCCAGGGCAATGCCCTGGTGGCCCTGAAGCTGGCAGGGAGGCTGCCCATCCCTCCCAGGGATGCCTGGCCAAGGGAGGTCCATGCCATAAGCCTCGAGGCACTGCGTCCAACAGGCTCCTCTCTCCCTCTCCTTCAGCAACACCGTACCGACAGCACTGCATGGCAAAAAGGAGAGTCTCCTGAACGTGTGCTGCAAGAGCGTCTTCTTTCTGCCTCCCAAGTCGGATGTGCCAGAGACAGAAAGAGCGCTCTACGCCAAGGTATGTGCTGGGTGAGGTACCGGCACCCCCAGTCCTGCTGAGCTGCTGCCTTGCTTCCCCGTGCTGACACAACCAGAGACCAGTGCAGGGCTGGGGCCCAGATTTGCTTTCCCAGCCTCACCCCTTCCCCTTCCCGGGCATGATCCCGTGCTGCAGGAGGTCTGCACACAGCGGCTTTTTAGCCCCAAGGCCACCCCTGAACTCCAGAGGGGCTCAGAGCCAGCTTCTGGGGGGGAGAAGGGCCACAGAAATAATTTGATGCTCTTCTGTCCTCCCTGCAGACTATGAGTGCCATGGACCCCATGCTGGCGGACTTCGTACACAACTGTCCCACCACCGATTTCAGCACAGAGATGCAGAATATCTTGAAGGTTTGGCATTTGCAAAGAATTTCCAAAGAATCCTCTCAGGTCACATTTGCAGACCACTGTCAACCCAGCAACTTCTCTCCTCACAGGCGCTGCTGGACTTTGCCTGCTCCAAAAACCCAGCTGTGCGTGAGAGAGCTGTGAGGAGGATTGAGAGGCTGAGTGCTTTCATCCTCCCGTATTTTGAGACCGAGGTAAGGCACAAGGAACCCTCCACCCTTTCCTGCTTCCCAGAGCATCCTGCCACTCAGGGGTGCCTGCGAGGCAAACCTGGATGCACGTGAGTGCCTCAGCACTGTGAAGCGAGGGTCTTCGCCCCTCCTTCACCTCTGCTTTTCCCTCCCCAGGCCCTGCTCTCTCAGGGGCTGGCTCTGCCTCCACTAAGCCCTTCGTCTCTCCTCTCTTCCTCACCCAGAACTCAGATGGCAATGGCAATGATCCCGTACAGCTCCACATCCCCATCCTGGGCCAGCTGCTGGGCCACCTCTTCATTTTCAGCAGTGGCAAAGATGACACCAGTTGCGCCGCTTTGGGTGCTCTTTTTTGCTTCTTCACAATCCTCACAGTACAAAAAGGTAAGAAGGTGTGGTGGGCAACGTCCGTCTGCACACAGACATCTGCTGGTTTGTCTGCCTGTTCTCCCCAAGTATTGTGAAGGATTGTTTTTGTGCTTGGTGGAGGCTGCCCACGGAATTCTGCCAGGTTCCCTGACCTCCTCTGCTCCTCACAGCAGCTTCCCGCAGCATTCTGGCTATCGTTTTCTGCAGAAGCTAGACGCTCACCTGACGTCCAGGAGCAATTCTCTGCTGCTGTCCTTCTCAAGCCTCCCCAGATCACCTACCACGCTGTTTTGTGGTCTCCCCCAGTCTAAGCCATCAATGGATGAGCACTTCCCAAACCACATCTTCCCTGAGGAGTGAACAGCAGAGCCAGCCGTGCATCACCAGGGATGGTGACGCCCTCCAGAATTCTCCTTGACTGTTTGCTCCCTGCCGTCTTAAAGGCAGGTGTCAGGGGGCTTCCTGCACATCCTGACCCCGAGCAGAAGGGGGTCTGTGACACGCTGCTACCCCCACGGCACCCAACGCCGTTGCTTCTCCTCCTTCTGCATCATCCCTGAGGTCCCTCTTGCTCCCAGCACTCCTCACCTTGTGCTTTACATCCCTGCCCATCACTCTCCTCGCCATGGGTCTGAGCCTCCCTCCTCAACCATTCCTAGTGAAAGTGCTTTTCACCATTTGGCAAGCTTGTGGGCAAAGATGCTCTTCCCTACCGACTCTTCGGTGTTTCCCCCTGTTTAGAATGCATATTGAGAAAGGACATGGAAAATTATGCAGAGAGGCGCAAGAAGTTGAAGGATACGACATATCCTTCGTATAAAATTTCCACTCCCTGCGAGATTGCCAAGGTAATGAGCTCTGGCCTTGCTGGGGATCTTGTCCGCAGCATCAGCAGGCATCTTGTGTGAGCAAAGGGGTCCAGAACCGGTGGGGCTGACACGGCCTCACTCGCCCTGGTGAGAGGGTTCCCCTTGTCCCCCGAGGGCCCTCTCTCTCTGGAGCTGCCCTTGCTGCTCAGCTAAGCAGCACCCTTGGGACACTCAGTGAGGCATGTCTTCCCTCCTCCTTCTTCCCACAGGCGTTTGGAGGATACCTCTTCCCTGCTGAGAGGCTGGACATCATCCTCACGGCCCTTGAAGCTTTACCAGACTCCAGCATCCATGACAAGCAGGGGGCCTGCAGCGTGCTGGACGCAGCCTTGGAGGACGCTGACTACTGGCTGACAGATGTAAGTGGCCTGTGGCCATGGCCCTGCCCTTGAGCTCTTCCAGGCGTTGTTCCTCTCTCCTTCCCTGCCTCCCTCCCTGCCTCCCTCGCACATCGGGGTCTCTTGGGCTCCAGAAGCCACCTGAAGCCAGCAGAGAGCAATGGAAGGGGCCAAAGTTTGAGTGGCAGCTGTGGAAATGGCTGCAGTCTGCTGGCAACACCATTCCCACTTTGTCCCCCAAGGTGCCAAAGATCATGGAGTGCATCAGGAAAAACCTGGACAGCATCCACACGGCATCGGCGCGGCAGTGCCTGGACTCCCTGCTTCTCCAGCTGACCAACAAGATGTCCAGGGAAGAAGCCAAGAACCTGCTGCGGTTCTCTCCGCCATGTGACAGGTCCTGGCCTTAACATCCTTGAGGGCTTGTTCCACGTCGGGAGATGCACCTGGAGACTCTCTGCTTGCCAGAGCCATGGCAAAGAGCAGGACATCCCCTAGGAGCACAGCCCTCCATCCCACCAATGTGTTCCAGCCCCACTGGGCCAGCCAGGGCTGCAGCAGCCCAGCTGTCCAAGGCAGCCCAGAGTCCCCCTGCCCCCAGGGAACACCAGCTCAGCCCCCTCCTGCTTGCCCAGGCTGGGCCCTCAGTGCTCCCCAAGTCACAGGGGCTGCAGGACAGCCTGGGTCCTCTGGGGCTGGCCCAGTTTGTGGCCCTGCGGCCGAGGCAGCCTCACTGACAGAGTATTCTGGGCTTGCAGCACTGACCTGGGCATGTGGGAGGTGATCCTGGCCATGCCACAGACCTTGGAGAAGGTTTTAAACATCATGATGGAAGACTTGCCGCTGTGCAACTGGTGCACCGCAGTCACCGAAGACACCTGCATCCGTCGCTTGGCTGTGAGTTCCCAGATGAAACCTTGCTCCCAGCAGGGCTACGTGTGCCCCTTCAGGCACACAGGCACAGCCCTGTGCCCATCTACCCCCAAACTGCCAGCTCCCGCAGGACGTACGGACACATGGTCCCTGGGGCCGGCAAGCCCCCGTAACTCCCCGCGCCTGGTGCCTCTTTGGTGCCAGCTGGCGCTGCCCCATCCCTGCCCAAAGGTGGGAGAAGAAGAGGCTGCAGGGAGCCCTGCAGGCCCTGCCAGGCTCTCACTGCTCTTTCTTGCAGATGCTGGCCCAGAATCACATTTCTGAGGAGGAGTTTGGTAACCCAGTGCACCTCCAGAGCTACCTGAAGCACCCGAGCCCAGAGATGCGCTTGATGGTTCTGAAAGGGCTCCGCACCGTGTCAGAGAGCCCTGAGAAGGTGAGCGGGCCATCGTCAAGCAAAGCCATGTTGGCAGCCTGGGGCTTTGCTCTTCTGCCCTCCCGTCCCTCCCCGCTGCCAGGAAGCAAGGCAGGAGGCTGGTGCTCAGGAACCAGAGCCCTTTGCCCAGGGTGGTCTCTCACTGCTTGACGGAAGGGAAATGGTGTCTTTCCTACAGGCAAGGAAAATTCAGGTCGTGCTGCCAGACATCCTGGAGGCCCTGCAGGACACCAACACAGACGTCGTGCTCAAGGCCCTGCTTGTGCTGAGAAACGTGATGGCTCATGTGGAGAGGAGGAAGGCCAGTCGCCCGGCTCTGCAGCTGGCTGAGAAGCTCCTGCCACTCTTTGACCACGTAAGTGTGCTGCGGGAGCCCGAGCCCTCAGCTGGGCCCCCTGTAACGAGGGCTGCCCTTCAGCCCAGCCCTGTGGGCAGCACTCAGGCAGGGCCTTCCCAGTCTCCTCGTCAGCCCAGGCGCTGGGGAGCTCTGCTTGGGCATGGCTGGTGCGGCTGGTGGCGAAAGTGGGGTGGCTGGCGGGCAGCCTGCGATGGCAACCGATTGCGTTGCCCTTCACGGGCACCAGGCCTTGCAGCTGCCCCTGAGCAGCTCCTCTGGGAAGGATCCAGCGCTGAAGCATCTCACAGTTCTGTGAGCTCCCTTCACATCAGCCACGCTAATGCTGAAATTCCTCCTGTCCTCCTCCCTGCCAGGAGTCCAGCCAGGTGCGGGAGCACTCCATCTGCCTCTTCCAAGCCGTGACGGAGGCTGTGCTGCGGCAAAGGAAGAAGGACATGAAGAGGACAGTGCGCAGCAGCCTTCTCCCACTCTACTTTCACATGAGAGACCAGAGTGAGAGCGTAGCAAAGGTACAGATCTCAGAGCTGAGCAGCTATGTGGGCAAGGCTGTGCCGACAGAATCACAGAATTTTCTAGGTTGGAAGAGACCTCAAGATCATCGAGTCCAACCTCTGATCTCTGGCTGTGATCTCTGGGATCTCTCTCATTGTGAGCTGCCTCCGATGGTGGCTGTCCCGTGGCCTTGCCTTGGCCACTGAACCCAGTGCACGCTGTCCCCCACCACAGCCTCCCATAACGCGCTGGGAAAGGCTCGCAGCCCTGCCAAGAGGAGGGGACAGAGGGTCTCCTTCCCAAGGCTGTGGTGCCATCTCCCAACCTCTGCTGCTCCGCAGGCCTCTGGGGAAGCTCTCGCCGTGGCTGCAGAGTTTCTGCGACGCAAAGAGCTCAAGCGCTTGGCCCAGACAGAACAGACGTGGAGCATCAGGGAGTGCTTGGTAAGGACCCAACTTGGTTTGCTCCAGCTGGGCAAACGTGCCCGGCCAGAGCCCGCTGCCTGCAGCCGCATCCTCGCTCTCTTCCTTCCAGCACAGAGCCCCAGGGGGCTCTTCTGCAGGCCCCTCTGCCCTCCCTGCCCCCAGGATGCTGGAGGAGACCCTGGAGAGGGTGTGCAAGCCCCGTGACCTTGCGTTCTCTCTCTCTCCAGCTGCAGCAGGACAGAGGCAGAGTAGAAGAATACCTGCAGCAGAGCCAGCCCTACCTGCAGGACACTCAGACCAGCTTGCAACTTGAGGCCATCAGATTCATTGGTGAGCCCAGCCCCTGGGTCCCTCCTGGGGCAGCCTTGGGCAGCCCCAGGCACTGCCCTGGCAGTGAGGCACAGCCCTGTTGCCCCCAGAGCCCCCCGACTGGGCCCTTGCTCCAGGGTGCAGGAGGGGGCACAGCCTGGCTGGCCAGGCCAGGGGCTGCGCTGCTGGGAGCGTGCTGGGGAGCGGGGCTCTGATGGGATCTCTGTGTCTAGGGCTTGCTGCGCGCTACTGCAAGGACCAGAGCGAGGAGAAGCTGAATGAAATCCTCAGCGGTGAGTGAGGGCAGTGGGGGGTGTGCTCGGGCTGGGGGGACAGCGGCAGAGGCCCCCGTGCCTTGCCCTGCTCCAGGGAAATGCTTCGGGGCGGAGGAGCAATGCAGGCATAGGAACGAGGGAGAGGAGACGGGGTAGCCTGTGGTGTCAGGGAATGCCCTCCCAGCCTGGAGCTGGGCAGTGCCGCTGAAAGGGTTGAGTGTCCCTGAGGAAGAGTCAGGGGAAAGGGCAGTAAGGCTGACAGAAGGTGGGAGCCTGTTGTAGAGCACGCAACCAGGACGAAGAGGGAGATGAAACAGCCTACAAGCAGCTAGGAGCAGGGTCATGATTGCTAGCCCTTGCTCTCCTGGGGAAGCACAATAGCGAGAGGAAAGAGTCCAGGAGATTCCTGGAGTGTGTGAATCCTCCCAAGGGATGGAGGCAGGTGGTGAGGGAACCAGCTTGTGAAGGTGCCCCACTTGACCTGTGGTGCGCAGGTGGGGAAGGACTGGTGGGTGCATTTGGGACATTGCTGAGCAGCAGCTTTCAACTTTGTCCCTCCTGCTCCTCCTGGCCTGGGGAAGAGTCGAGTGGGGCTGGCATGGTCTGCAGGGGATGCCTGGGGATCTCTGCAAGGAGTGGGTTTTCATCTCTGCTCTTCTTCCTTTTGCAGCCCTCCGGCCTTTAGAGAATGACCCGAAACCCACGGTCCGTTGCCTGGCAGTTCAAACCACCCTGATGCTGACATCAAGGCATAAAGGAATGTCAGGATGGCAATTTCGACTGCTGTGCTGCTGCTAGCCCCGCAGCAGTCCCCTAAACCCTTTTGCAAATATTACTATTTGTAAATATTACTATAAATATTTAAATATTACCCCTTTTATAAATATTACTAAATTCAGATCGAGTTGAGACTTCATTTGTAACAAGCCTAACGTTCAGATCGCCAGGAGCAGACCCAATCTCCCAAGTTCCTGTTATGGGTCCCTTTTCTCCTGACCCATCCTGGAACCTTCAAAGAATTTCTGAATCCCTGGAACCCTCAAAGAGCTTCCGAATCCCTGGAACCCTCTAAAAGCTTCCGAATCCCTGGCTGTGCCTGTATCTAGAGGTGCCTAGTAAGTGGTTAACCCACCCAGTGCCTCCCAATATTGCTTAGAGGCCCCAGCACTCTCCCAGTGCCCCCCAGTGTTGCCCAGAGCCCCCCAGCACCCTCCCAGTGCCCCTCAGTAATGCCTATGGGCCTTCAGGACCCTCCCAGTGCCTCCCAGTAATGCCTGTGGACCTTCAGCACTCTCCCAGTGCCCCCCCAGTGTTGCCCAGAGCCCCCCAGCACCCTCCCAGTGCTCCCCAGTAATGCCTATGGGCCTTCAGGACCCTCCCAGTGCCCCCCCAGCAATGCCTATGGGCCTTCAGGACCCTCCCAGTAATGCCTGTGGACCTTCAGCATTCTCCCAGTGCCCCCCAGTAAGGCCTGTGGACCTTCAGCACTCTTCCAGCGCCCCCCAGTGTTGCCCAGAGCCCCCCAGCACCCTCCCAGTGCCCCCCAGTAATGCCTATGGGCCTTCAGGACCCTCCCAGTGCCCCCCAGTAATGCCTGTGGGCCTTCAGGACCCTCCCAGTGCCTCCCAGTAATGCCTACGGACCTTCAGCACTCTCCCAGTGCCCCCCCCAGTATTGCCCAGAGTCCCCCAGCACCCTCCCAGTGCCCCCCAGTAATGCCTATGGGCCTTCAGGACCCTCCCAGTGCCCCCCAGTAATGCCTATGGACCTTCAGTACTCTCCCAGTGCCCCCCAGTGCTGCCCTCAGCCCCCTCAATTCTGTTCCAGTGCGCCCCAGTAATGCCTGGAGGACCCCCCAGTTCCATCCCAGTGACCCCAGTGGTGTCCTGAGTGTCCTCAGTTCCCTCCCAGTGCCTCCCAGTATTGCTTAGAGCCCGCCAGCACCCTCCCAGTGCCCCCCCCCAGTAATGCCTGCGGATCTTCAGCTCTCTTCCAGCGCCCCCCAGTGTCGCTCAGAGGTTCCCAGCACTCTCCCAGTGCCCTCCAGTAATGCCCAGAGACCTCCTGTAGGCATTACTGGTGGGCACTGGGAGAACACTGAGGGGCTCTAGGACAGCAATGTGGGGCACTGGGGTGTTATTGAGGGGCTCTGTGCAGTACTGGGGGGCACTGGGAGAGTACTGGGGGGCTCTAGCCTACTCCTAGGTGGGTACTGGTGGCTCAGGGAAGCACTGGGAGGGTACTGGGTGGTCTCCAGGCAGTGCTGGGAGGCACTGGAAGGAATTGGTATGCTCTGGGCATCACTTGGGGACACTGGGAGGGTACTGGGGAGGGTAGATGCATACTCTGGGGAGCACTGGGTGGAACTCTGAGCACACTGGGGCACGGGGGCCAGCACTGGGGGTTACTGGGAGGGTACTGGTGACCTCTGGGCAGAACTGGGGGACACTGGGAGGGAGCAGGGGGGTCTCTAGGCATTACTGGGGGGCACTGGAAGGGTGCTTGGGGACTCTGAGCAATACTGGGGGGAACTGGGAGAGAAGTGGGGGCACTCGGAATGGAACTAGGGGGCACTGGGAGGGTATTGAGGGTCTCCAGGCATTACTGGGGGGCACTGGGAGGGAGCTGGGGTCTCCAGGCATTACCGGGGGGGCACTGGGAGGGAACTGGGGGTCTCCAGTCCTTACCGGGGGGCACTGGAAGGGTGCGGGGGGGCTCTGAGCAATACTGGTGGGCACTGGGAGGGAACTGGGCATCTCCAATCCTTACCGGGGCGGCACTGGGAGGGAACTGGGCGTCTCTGGTCCTTACCGGGGGGGCACTGGGAGGGAACTGGGGGTCTCCAGTCCTTACCGGGGGGGGCACTGGGAGTGATCTGGGCGTCTCCAGTCCTTACTGGGGGGCACTGGGAGGGAACTGGGCATCTCCGGTCCTTACTGGGTGTGGCACTGGAGGAAACTGGGCATCTCCAGTCCTTACTGGGGGGCACTGGGAGGAAACTGGGCATCTCCAGTCCTTACTGGGGGGGCACTGGGAGTGATCTGGGCATCTCCAGTCCTTACCGGGGGCGGCACTGGGAGGGTACTGGGAAGGGGGGGGCTCCGCTCCTCGGTTCCCGGCGCGGCCCCGCCCGTGCCCCGCCCCCCCCCCCCCCTCCTCCTCCTCCTCCTCCTCCTCCTCGTCGTGTCCCCCCCCCCTCACCCCCCCCGCCGCCGCCGCCGCCCTTTGTCCGCGCCGCCGCCGCGGGCCCCGCCATGGCGCCGCGGTGATGCGCGGCGGGGCCGGGGGGGGGGAAGCGGGGCCGGGGGCAACCGGGAGCCTGATGCCGGGGCCGCCGCCATGGGGCAGGTCCTGGGCTTCGCCCACTGCAGTACGGAGCGGTACCGGGAGGGGGGGGGGGGGGGGGGGGGTACCGGGAGGGGATGGGGGGGGGGGTACCGGGGATGGGGGGGGGTACCGGGAGGGGATGGAGGGGTTTGGGGGGGCACCGGGAGGGGATGGGGGGTACCAGGAGGGGAGGGGGGGGGGCGGGGGTACCGGGAGGGGATGGGGGGGGGGGTACCGGGAGGGGATGGAGGGGGTTTGGGGGGCACCGGGAGGGGATGGGGGGTACCGGGAGGGGATGGGGGGGGGGGTACCGGGATGGGGAACCGGGGATGGGGGACCGGGAGGGGATGGGGGGGGGGTACCGGGAGGGGATCTGGGGTGGGGGGGTACCGGGAGGGGATGGGGGGTGGGGGGGTACCGGGGATGGAAACGGGAGGGGATGGGGATGGGGGGGGGTACTGGGAGGGGATGTGGGGGGGGGTACCGGGGATGGGGGGCGGTACCGGGAGGGGATGGGGGGGGTACCGGGGATGGGGAACCGGGAGAGGATGGGGGGGTGGGGGGGGTACCGGGGATGGAATCGGGAGGGGATGGGGATGGGGGAACCGGGAGAGGATGGGGGTGATGGGGGGGCACCGGGAGGGGATGGAGGGGATGGGGGGGGCACCGGGAGGGGATGGGGGGGGTACCGGGGATGGGGAACCGGGAGGGACCGGGAGGGACCGGGTGGGGATGGGGAAACCGGGAGGGGGGGCACCGGGAAGGGATGGAGAGGGTGGGGGACACCGGGGATGGGGAACCGGGGGGGGGGGACCGGGGATGGGGGCACCGGGAGAGGATTTAGGGGATGGGGGGGGTACCGGGAGGGGGTGCAGGGGATGGGGCACCGGGGATGGGGACCCGGGGGGGGCACCGGGAGGGGAATTAGGGGATGGGGGCACCGGAGGGCAGGGTGGGGGGGGGGGGGGGCGGGGGGGGGCACCCTTGATGAAGCCACGGGGACACGGTGGGCATGGGGGTGGGGGGGGGGCAGGTTTGGGGGGCACCTGTCACTGGGGGGGGGGGGGCAATACGGATGCATGGGGGGGGGGCAGGCTTTGTAGAGTGACCCCATGCCCCCCCCCCGTGCCCTCTGATCGCCCCCCCCCCCCCCAGAAGAGGCTCCATCCACGGCCTCCACCACGCCGGACTCCACGGAGGGTGAGTGGGGCCGAGCCCCCCCCCACCCCCAAATTAGGGTGACGGGGGGGGGGGAGCAACCCCCTGACTCCCCCCCCCGTCCCCATTGTCCCCCCCCCCCCTCAAGGCAGCCCCGAGGAGCCGGACTTCCCCGAGCTGCAGGCGGCACCGGAGCCCCCCGAGGAGGAAGAGGAGGATGAAGATGCGGAGGTGGCGGGGGGGGGGGGCCGGGGCCCCCCCCGGGAACTCACTTTCTCCTACATCGCCTTCTCCGGGGGGGGCCCCCCCCGGCGAGTCAGCTCCCCGGGGTCGTCGGGACCCCCGCCGGGGCCGCCCCCCCCCGCCTGAACCCCCCCCCCCCGGGGGCCGGACCCCCGCGCTTCTGCTCGTGCCCCCCCCCCGAAGTGCCCCGGGGGGCCGGGGGGGGCCGGGGGGGGGGCCCTTCGGTGCTGGCAGACCCCGTGCCCAGGGAGCCCCCACCGAGCCTGGGTATGGGGGGAAATGGGGGGGGGGCGGGGGGGGCAAAATGAGGGGGGTGGGGGTGATGGAAGGGGATGGGGGGGGGGGGGAAGGGAGGGTGTTGGGGGGGGGGGGGGCAGGTGATGGGGGGGTGACCAGGAAACCCTGGGGGGGCTTAGGGTGCTGGGGGGGGGGGGGCAGAGGGGGCTGGTTACTGGGGGGGTCTTGGGGGGGGGGGGACTCAGGGCACTGCTTGTGCCCCCCCCCCCCCCCGCCTCTCCCCCCCCCTTCCCCCAGCAGCGCCCGCGGGGCCCCCCCCGCCGCCCGCTCTCCCCCCCCCGCCTGCAGGGGGAGCCCCTCGAGCCCCCCCCCTGGAGCCCCCCTCGGCCCCCCCCCCAAATCCCCGAGGGGCCCCCGACCCCCCCCGACCAATCGCCGAGCCCCACAGGAGCTGACGTCCTGGGTGAGCAGCCAATCAGGGCCCCGGGATGGATTTTTTGGGAGGGGGGGGGGAACCGGGGGGGGGGGGGGGGGGGCAGGAATCCGGTTGCAGGGTGGGGCGCGATTGGTGGCTAAAAATAGGGGGGGGGGAGGCCCCCCCCCCCCCGCACACAGCACCCGAGGCGCCATGGAGGGGCAAGGTGGGTGGGGGGCCCCCCCCAGCCTTTTGGGACCCCCCCCCAGCCTTTTGGGACCCCCCCCAGCTTTTTTGGGACCCCCCCCCAAAGCTTTGTTGGACCCCCCCTATGCTGAGGGCTGGGGACTGGGAGCACTGGGATGTACTGGGGGGAGACTGGGGGCGCCGGGAGAGGCCTTGGGGGGGGGGCTGGGGACGTTGAGGGGGGCACTGGGAGGAACTGGGGATGTGGGGAGGGGGCTGGGTGGGGGTACTGGGACGTACTGGGGGGTACTGGGAGGTTCTGGAGGGGATACTGGGAGCATGGGTGGGGTCTTAAAGGAGTCTGGGAAGGGGGGGAACATGGGGGGCACTGGGAGGGGTCCTATGGGGGGCACTGGGAGGCACTGGAAGCACGCTGGGGGCACTGGGGTGATCTGGAGGGGATAGTGGGTGGACACTGGGAGCACTGGGGTGACACTGGGACTATCAGAGGGGCACTGGAGTGATCTGGAGGGGATACTGGGGGGCACTGGGAGCCTTGAGGGGAATACTGGGAGCACTGGACAGGGCATTGGGACCTCTAGATGGGCACTGGGGGTGACCTGAAGGGAATACTGGGAAGTGCTGGGAGCACTGGGAAGACACTGGGACCATTAGAGGGGCACTGGGGTGACCTGGAGGGGCTACTGGGAGCACTGGGGTGACACTGGGACTATCAGAGGGGCACTGGGGTGACCTGGAGGGGCTACTGGGAGCACTGGGGTGACACTGGGACTATCAGAGGGGCACTGGGGTGACCTGGAGGGGCTACTGGGGAGACTCTAGGGACTCTGGGGTGACCTGGAGGGGCTACTGGGAGCACTGGGGTGACCTGGAAGGGCTACTGGGGAGACTCTGGGGACTCTGGGGTGACCTGGAGGGGCTACTGGGAGCACTGGGGTGTCCTGGGGTGGCTACTGGGGAGACTATAGGGATGCTGGGGTGACCTGAAGGGGCTACTGGGAGCACTGGGGTGACACTGGGGACTATCAGATGGGCACTGGGGTGATATGTAGGGGCTTCTGGGGAGACTCTAGGGCTACTGGGAGCACTGGGGGTGACCTGGAGGGGCTACTGGGGAGACTCTGGGGACACTGGGGCGACCTGGAGGGGGCTACTGGGAGCACTGGGGTGACCTGGAGGGGCTACTGAGGAGACTCTAGGGATGCTGGGGTGACCCGGAGGGGCTACTGGGAGCACTGGGGTGACACTGGGACTATCAGATGGGCACTGGGGTGATATGTAGGGGCTTCTGGGGAGACTCTAGGGCTACTGGGAGCACTGGGGTGAGCTGGAGGGGCTACTGGGGAGACTCTGGGGACTCTGGGGTGTCCTGGGGTGGCTACTGGGGAGACTCTAGGGACTCTGGGGTGACCTGGAGGGGCTACTGGGAGCACTGGGGTGACACTGGGACTATCAGAGGGGCACTGGGGCGACCTGAAGGGGCTACTGGGAGCACTGGGGTGACCTGGAAGGGCTACTGGGGAGGACTCTGGGGGACTCTGGGGCGACCCGGAGGGGGCTACTGGGAGCACTGGGGGCCCACTGGGAGACCCTGGCACCCACACCAGTGTCCCCCACAGTGTGGGAGCTGCTGTACTGGCGCGCCCCGGGGCGCTCGGCGCTGGCGCTGGCGGGGACGCTGGGCACCCTGGGGTGCTTGGCGCGCTTCAGCGCCGTCAGCGTGGGCGCCTACGGGGCGCTGGCGGTGCTGGGGGTCACCCTCCCCCTGCGCCTGCACCAGGCCGCCCTGCGGGCGCTGCGCCGCGGCCCCCCCGAGCAGCCCAGCCGGTGAGTGGCACCCCCCGAAATCCCAGCCCGGATCCTTTGGGGTGTCCCCGTCCCTATGGGATTGGGGTGGGCCTTGGGATCGCCGGTCCCGTGGTTTGGGGGTGGCCCCCGTGGTTTGGGGTGGCCCTTGGGATCCCTGTCCCTATAGCATTAGGGTGGGCCCCTGGGATCCCCGTCCCCATAGTTTGGGGTGTCCCTTGGGATCCCCATCCCTATGGGATTGGGGTGGGCCTTGGGATCGCCGGCCCCGTGGTTTGGGGTGGCCCTTGGGATCCCCATTCCTATAGCACTGGGGTGTCCCTTGGGATCCCCGTCCCTATGGCATTGGGGTGGCCCCTGGGATCGCCGTCCCCGTGGGTTGGGGTGTCCCCTGGGATCGCCATCCCTGTGTTTTGGGGTGTCCCCGTGGCTTGGGGTGGCCCTTGGGATCCCCGTCCCTATGGCATTGGGGTGGCCCTTGGGATCCCTGTCCCCATGGTTTAGGGTGGCCCTTGGGATCCCCATCCCTATGGTATTGGGGTGGCTCCTGGGATCCCCATTCCTATGGCATTGGGGTGTCCCCTGGGATCGCCATCCCTGTGGTTTGGGGTGGCCCCTGGGATCCCTGTCCCCCTAGTTTGGGGTGTCCCTTGGGATCCCCATTCCTATAGCACTGGGGTGTCCCCTGGGATCCCTGTCCCCGTAGTTTGGGGTGTCCCTTGGGATCCCCATCCCCATGGCATTGGGGTGTCCCCTCCTGTCCCCATCCCTGTGACATTGAGTACCCCCTGGGATCCCCATCTCCATGACACGGGGTGTCCCCTCCTGTCCCCATCCCCATGGCATTGGGGTGTCCCCTCCTGTCCCCATCCCTGTGACATTGAGTACCCCCTGGCATCCCCATCCCCATCACATTGGGTGTCCCCTCCTGTCCCCATCCCTGTGACATTGGGTGTCCCCTGGGGTCCCCATCCCCATGACATTTGGGTACCCCCTGGCATCCCCAACCCCATGACACGGGACGTCCCCTCTTGTCCCCATCCCCGTCACACTGGGTGTCCCCTGGGGTCCCCATCCCCATGACATTTGGGTACCCCCTGGGATCCCCAACCCCATGACACGGGACGTCCCCTCTTGTCCCCATCCCCGTCACACTGGGTGTCCCCTGGGGTCCCCATCCCCATGACATTTGGGTACCCCCTGGGATCCCCAACCCCATGACACGGGACGTCCCCTCTTGTCCCCATCCCCGTCACACTGGGTGTCCCCTGGGGTCCCCATCCCCATGACATTTGGGTACCCCCTGGGATCCCCAACCCCATGACACGGGACGTCCCCTCTTGTCCCCATCCCCGTCACACTGGGTGTCCCCTGGGGTCCCCATCCCCATGACATTTGGGTACCCCCTGGCATCCCCCAACCCCATAACGCGCAACGTCCCCTCCCACCCCATCCCCATCCCCCCTGCGCGACCCCCTGACCCCCCCCCCCCACACACACCCCGGGGTGGCCCTGCCGTCCCTATTCCCACCCCCCCGGGTGACCCGGCTGGGTGACCCGGTGGCCGTCCTTGTCCCCAGGGGGCAGGGGGACGCCGTGGGGCTGAGCCCCGAGCAGCAGCAAGCGCTGGGCCCGGCGCCTGGGCCGGCACCTGGCCGCCGCCACCCGCACCCTCACCCGCCTCTTCCTCGTCCACAGCATCCCCGAGTCCCTCAAGGTGACGGGGGGCACGGGGGGGGCACGGGGGGCAGCGGGGTTGTAGGGGGAGATTGGGGTCATGGGGGACATTGGGGTTATGGGGGGACATTGGGGTTGTAGGGGAAGATTGGGGTCATGGGGGGACATTGGGGTCATGGGGGGACATTGGGGTCATGGGGGGGACATTGGGGTTATGGGGGGACATTGGGGTTATGGGGGGGACATTGGGGTTGTAGGGGAATATTAGGGTCACGGGGGGAAAATTGGGGTTATGGGGGGACATTGGGGTTGTAGGGGAAGATTGGGGTCATGGGGGGCAGTGGGGGGTCATGGGGGCAGCGGGGTCATGGGGGGTAGGAGGGTCATGGGGGGCAGCGGGGTTGTAGGGGAAGATTGGGGTTATGGAGGGACATTGGGGTTGTAGGGGAAGATTAGGGTCACGGGGGGGAAATTGGGGTTATGGGGGGACATTGGGGTTGTAGGGGAAGATTAGGGTCACGGGGGGAAAATTGGGGTTATGGGGGGACATTGGGGTTGTAGGGGGAGATTGGGGTCATGGGGGGACATTGGGGTTATGGGGGGACATTGGGGTTATGGGGGGACATTGGGGTTTGTAGGGGAATATTAGGGTCATGGGGGGAAAATTGGGGTTATGGGGGGACACTGGGGTTATGGAGGGACATTGGGGTTGTAGGGGAAGATTGGGGTTATGGGGGGGACATTGGGGTTATGGGGGGACATTGGGGTTGTAGGGGAAGATTGGGGTCATGGGGGGCAGTGGGGGGGCACGGGGGGCAGCGGGGTTGTAGGGGAAGATTGGGGTTATGGAGGGACATTGGGGTTGTAGGGGGAATATTAGGGTCACGGGGGGAAAATTGGGGTTATGGGGGGACATTGGGGTTGTAGGGGAAGATTGGGGTCATGGCGGGTAGGAGGGTCATGGGGGGCAGCGGGGTTGTAGGGGAAGATTGGGGTTATGGAGGGACATTGGGGTTGTAGGGGAAGATTGGGGTTATGGGGAAGATTGGGGTTATAGGGGACATTGGGGTCATGGGGAACAGGAGGGGGCAGGGGGGTCACGGGAGGCAGCGGGGGGCACGGGGGGCAGCGGGGTTGTAGGGGAAGATTGGGGTTATGGGGGGGAAGATTGCGGTTGTAGGGGAAGATTGGGGTTATAGGGGATGTTGGGGTCATTGGGGACAGGAGGGGACAGCGGGGTCACGGAGGGCAGCGGGGTTGTAGGGAAAGATTGGGGTTATGGGGGGGAAGATTGCGGTTGTAGGGGAAGATTGGGGTTATAGGGGACATTGGGGTCATGGGGGGCGGAGGGGTTGTGGGGGAATATTGGGGCTATAGGGGATGTTGGGGTCATGGGGGACAGGAGGGGCCATTGGGGTTATGGGGGAATATTGAGGTTATAGAGGACATTGGGGTCACAGGGGGCAGCGGGGTTGTAGGGGAAGATTGGGGTTATGGGGGAAGATTGGGGTTGTAGGGGAAGATTGGGGTTATAGGGGACATTGGGGTCATGGGGGACAGGAGGGGACACGGGGTCACAGGAGGCAGTGGGGATGGGGGGGACATTAGGGTTATGGGGGAATATTGGGGTTGTAGGGGAATATTGGGGTCATGGGGGACGTTGGGGTCATGGGGGACAGGAGGGGACATGGGGGGGACACTGGGGACATGGGGGGGACACTGGGGACATAGAGGGGGACACCAGGGACATGGAGGGGATACTGGGGACATGGGGGGGGACACTGGGGACATAGGAGGGATATTGGGGACATGGAGGGGGACACCAGGGGCATGGGGGGGATATTGGGGACATGGGGGGGGGACATTGGGGACATGGGGGGGACATTGGGGACATGGGGGGGGACACCGGGGACATGGGGGGGATATTGGGGACATGGGGGGGGACATTGGGGACATGGGGGGGACATTGGGGACATGGGGGGGGACACCGGGGACATGGGGGGGATATTGGGGACATGGAGGGGGACACTGGGGGCATGGGGGGGATATTGGGGACATGGAGGGGGACACTGGGGACATGGGGGGGGGACACTGGGGACATGGGGGGGGATATTGGGGACATGGGGGGGATATTGGGGACATGGGGGGGGACACCGGGGACATGGGGGGGACACCAGCCCCTGTGGCACAAGGGGGCTGTGGGCGTGGGAAGGGGGCCAGCGGAGGGCGGGGGGGCGCTGCAGGGTGCTGCGGGGTGGGGACAGGGTTGGGGACAGGGTTGGGGACAGGGGCGGTGACAGCGCGCTCTGGGCGCAGTTCGCCTTCCTCTTCTACCTGCTCACCTACGTGGGGGCCGTCTTCAACGGGGTGACGCTGCTCGGAGTGGGTACGGCACGGGGGGGGCACGGGGACACGGGGTGGGGACACGGGGACAGGATATGGGATGGGGACACAAGGATGGGGATATAGGAATGGGGACACATGAATGGGGATGGGGACATGGGGACAGGGATGAAGAGATGGGGACGGGGTATGGGATGGTGATGGGGACATGGGGACATGGGGATGGGATATGGGATGGGGACACGGACATGGGGACATGGGATGGGGACATGGGGACAGGGATGGGGACATGGGGACGTGGAGTGGGGACATGGGGACACGGGGATGGGGATGGGGACATGGGATATGGGATGGGGACACAGGGACATGGGGATGGGGACATGGGGACAGGGACATGGGGACGGGGACAGGAATGGGGCAAAGGGATGGGGACACGGGGTGGGGACATGGGGACACAGGGATGGGATATGGGATGGGGACAGGGGATATGGGATGGGGACAGGGGATGGGGACATGGGGATGGGATATGGGATGGGGACACAGACATGGGGACATGGGATGGGGGACATGGGGACACGGGGACAGGATATGGGATGGGGACATGGGGATGGGGGGTGGGGACATGGGGACAGGGATGGGGACACGGGGACACGGGATGGGGCTGTGGTGGGACACGAGGTGGGGACATGGGGTGGGGACATGGGGACAGGGGGATGGGATATGGGATGGGGGGTGGGGGACACGGAGATGGGGACATGGGGATGGGGACATGGGAACAGGGGTGGGGACATGGGGACACGGGGGGGACACAGGGTGGGGACATGGGGACAGGATATGGGATGGGGACATGGGGTGGGGACATGGAGTGGGGACATGGGGACATGGGAGGGACATGGGATGGGGACACGGGGGACAGGAATGGGGCAAAGGGATGGGGGACACGGGGATGGGGACAGGGGATGGGGATGGGATGGGATGGAGATATGGGACACGGGGACACAGGGCTGGGGACATGGGAATGGGGGACACGTGAATGGGGATGGGGACATGGGATGGGGACATGGGGACGGGGATGGGATATGGGGACATGGGGATGAGGACGTGGGGACACAGGGATGGGGACACGGGGACGGGGACACGGGGACAGGGATGAGATGGGGATGGGGACACGGGGATAGGATATGGGATGGGGACATGGGGACACGAGTATAGGGACATGGGGATGGGGACGGGGCACAGGGGTGGGGACAGGGGGATGGGGACACGGGGACAGCGATTTGGGAGCAGGAGGGGAGGGGGCACATTATGGGGACTGTTGGGGGGGGGGGGACACATGGGGGACGGGGGGGGACACAAGGGGACACCGGGGGGGTCCCTGACGTGGCCGCTCCCCGCCCAGGCGTCATCTGCGCGTTCACCTTCCCCGTGCTCTACCGGCACCACCAGGTACGGGGGGGGGACACGGGGGGGGGCACGGGGCTGGGGACACCGGGGGGGGGGTGACACGGGGCGGGGGGGGACACGGGTTTGGGGACATTGGGGACACGAGGGGACACGGGGTGTGGAGAGCATTGGGGACAGCGGGGGGATGCGCACCGGGGGTGGAGAGCATCGGGGATCCCTCTGCCCCACCCCCCCCCCCAGTCCCCAATTGCCCCCCCCCCGTCCCCAACTGCCCCCAACACGTCCCCAGTTGCCCCCCCCCCTAAAAAAAAAAATTGTCCCCAACTGTCCCCAAGGCCCCAAATCGAGCGGTACGTCAGCCTGCTGAGGAACCACCTGAGTCACCTCCGCGCCAGGTGAGGGCACCCCAAAGGACCCCCCCCCCCAATTTTTGGGGGTGCCCCCCCGCAAATTTTGGGGATCCCCCCTCCCCAAATTTTGGGGTGCCCCCCCCAAAAAAAATACATTTTGGGGTGCCCCCCTCCCCAATTTTGGGGTGCCCCCCCAATTTTG
Source organism: Somateria mollissima (assembly GCA_951411735.1). Taxonomy (NCBI): domain Eukaryota; kingdom Metazoa; phylum Chordata; class Aves; order Anseriformes; family Anatidae; genus Somateria; species Somateria mollissima. The sequence goes on along the minus strand of CATOCB010000278.1, from coordinate 26,793 downwards.
GGGTGCCCCCTCCCCAAATTTTGGGGTGCCCCCCAATTTTTGGGGTGCCCCCCCCAAAATATTTGGGGTGCCCCCTCCCCAATTTTTGGGGTGCCCCCCCCCCACGGCCACCCTCTGTCCCCAGGATCCAGGCCAAGCTCCCAAGTGCCAAAGCGAAGCCGCAGTGACCCCCCCCCCCTCCCCCGGGGGTGTCACCCTGCTGGGGGGGGGGGGGGACACGACCGGGGGCTCCCCCCCCCCCCCAACTCCCCCTCCGTGGGGGGGGTCGCTCGGGGGGGGGGGGCGGGGGCCCCCCCCTGCACGGGGTTTACACTTTAATAAAAACTCTTGTGACAAAGCGGCTCGTTTCGGGGGGGGGGGCAATATGGGGGGGGACATCTTGGGGACATGGGGGGGGCAGTGGGGATAGGGGGGGCTTGGGGACATGGGGGGGGGACCTTAGGGACATGGGGGGGGTCTTGGGGACACGGGGGGGGCACAAAATGGGGGACACAGGGGAGGGGAGGGACATGGGGGGGGGCTTGGGGACACGGGGGGGGCCTTGGGGACATGGGGGGTGGGTGTGGGGACACGGGGGGGGGACCTTAGGGACAAGGGGGGCTATGAGGACATGAGGGGATGTGGGGGGGGGGGGCAAAATGGGGGACACAGAGGAGGGGAGGGTCATGGGGGGCCTTGGGGACATGGCGGGGGTCTTGGGGACACGGGGGGGGACACAAAATGGGGGACACAGGGGAGGGGATAGACATGGGGGGGGACCTTAGGGACATGGGGGGGGACCTTGGGGACATGGGGGGGGGGCAAAAGGGGGCCATGAGGACACGAGGGGACGTGGGGGGGGGGGCCAAAATGGGGGACACGGGGGAGGGGAGGGTCATGGGGGGGGCCTTGGGGACATGGGGGGAGGCCTTGGGGACATGGGGGGGGGACCTTAGGGACATGGGGGGCCAGTGGGGACATTGGGGGGGGGGCTTGGGGACACGGGGGGGGCACAAGGGGGCCACGAGGGGACATGGGGGGGGCAAAATGGGGGACACGGGGGAGGTGAGCGGCCGGGGGGGACACGCGGGGACGTGTCCGTGGGGTCCCCCCCTCCCCCGTGTCCCCCCTCCCACGCGTGTCCCCCCCCCCGCGTGTCCCCAGCCCCGCAGAGCGCGGGAAAGCCGCGGCACAGGCCCCGCCCCCTAGCTCGCCAAGCCCCGCCCCCTCGCCCCGCCCCGCCCCCTCCGTTGCCAGGGCCACGGCGGTTGCCGCGCGACGTAAACAAAGGACGCCGGACGTGGTGACGTCAGGGGCATGGAACGCCGTCGCCATGGCGACACGCGCAGTGTTTACTCCGGCGGCGGCGGCAGCACGTGGGGCCGGGCCGGGGCACCCGGCACCGGGACAGCCCGGGGGGGGCCGGGCCCACCGGGACTGGGCCCACCGGGACCGGGACAACCGGGACCGGGACAGCCTGGGGGAACCGGGCCCACCGGGACAGGGCCCACCGGGACAGCCCGGGACAGCCCGGGGGGGGGGCCGGGCCTACAGGCACCGGGACAGCCTGGGGGAACCGGGCACACCGGGACCCGGACAACCGGGATCGGGATACCGGGACTGGGACAGCCCGGGGGGACCGGGCCAACCGGGCCAGGGCCCACCGGGCCAGGGACAACCGGGACCGGGATAGCAGCACCGGGACCGGGACAGCCTGGGGGAACTGGGACAAACCGGGACCGGGATGGCCCCGGGGGGGGCCAAGGCCTGCAGGCACTGGCACCGGGACAGCCTGGGGGAACCGGGCTTACCGGGACAACCAGGACTGGGATAACTGGGACAGGCTGGGGGGGACCGGGCCTGCGGGCACCGGGATGGGGACAGCCCGGGACAACCGGTCCTGCAGGCACCAGGGCAGGGACAGCCCGGGGGGACCGGGGACAGCAGGCACTGGGACTGGAACAACCAGGATGGCCCGGGACAAGCAGGCACTGGGACCAGGAAAGTCCGGGACAATCGGACCTGCAGGCACCGGGACTGGGACAGCCCGGGACAACCGGGACAGCCTGGGACAACCAGGCCTGCAGGCACCGGGACCGGGTGCACCGGGGGCCAGGAGGGCTGGGGACAAGGTGACCAGGGCCACCAGGACCGGGCAGAGGGGGGCCACCGGGTCTGCAGGCACGAGGACGGAGTCACTGGGGCCAGGACAGCCGGGGGCAACCGGGCCTGAAGGCACCGGGACAGGGGGGCACCCGGTACCGGGAGCACCGGGGAGCCCCCAGCACCGGGGACAGCCGGAGCCAGGAGCAGTGGGGCTGGGGGCACCCCGGGGGCAGGGAGTGAATGAATGAATGAATGAATGAATGAATGAATGAATGAATGAATGAATGAGTGAATGAATGAATGGGAACGCGTGGGAACGGCCCCGCGGGCCGGCCGGGCGCGGTGGCCCCCGCCGTGACTCAGCGCCGGGCGCGGGCTCCCACGGGTGACATCAGAGCCCCCCGGCCCGGCCCCCGTCCGTGCCACCCGGGGCCGAGCCACCGGCCGGGAGCCCGGGGGGTGGCCCCCGAGCCCGGGATGGGCACGGCGTGGGCGGCAGCCCCGCCGCGGGGTCCCGCCGCCGGTTAATCCCCGGGAGATCCTGCCCCGGGAGGGGGGCTGCACCCCGTGTCCCTGTCATCCGCCGGGATCTGCCTCCCCCTCCCCGGGACCATCCCCCGAGAGTCTGGTTCCCGACACCCCCATACTGGGAACCTCCGGTGCCCCTCGCCCCAAAAACCCCGGGGGCTTTGCAGCCCGGTCCCGGTTGCACCCCGTCGGGAGCTCTCCCTGTTGTCCCGGTACCGAGACCACCCGGTGGTCTGCAGCCAGGTCCCGGTAACACCTCGGGGGGGCAAATAGAGTTGCCGCGGTACCGGGACCAGCCCCCCCTCCCCCCCCCCCCCCCGGTGACTCACCGCCGGGTCTCGTATCACTTACAGGGGGTTCCCGGTGTCCCGGTCCCGGCACGTCCCGGTGCTCTGCAGCCCGGTCCCGGTAGCACCCCGACGGGAGGCGGGGGAGTCCGATCGCCCCGGTCCCAGGAGCACCCCGGAGCTCTGCAGCCCGCTCCCGGTAACGTCTCGGCGGGGGGGGGGGGGAGGGGGAGGGGGTGTCCCCGGTAGCGGGGGCGGGGAACGGGAACACCCCCCCCCCGGGCCGGTGCTCTGGGCACGTGCCTGGTGGGGCCAGGGGGGGAATTCCCGGCTTGGGGGCGGGGTTACGGGAGGACGTCACGGGGGGGGCGGAGCACCGGGGGTGGGGGGGTCACCGGGTTTGCGGGGGGGGGGGGGGTCAGCAAGGGAGGGGGAGGGGGGCACGGGAAAGGGTCGGGGGGGGGGGGGGGGATCGCCGGGAGGGGGGTTACCGGGGGGTGGGGGGTGGGGGGGGTGTAAATGGGGGGGGGGGGCACCGGGGGGGTACGGGCGGGTTACCGGGGGGGTGCGGGGGCCGTCGCCCCGGACGGTTCGGGCCGTTTCTAGAAGCGCGGCGCCCGTTTCTATTAATACGCGCATCGCGGCGGCGGCGGCGGCGGCGGCGAAGGGATTCCCTGTGACGTCATTGCTAGGATACCAAAACAAACACTCCGAGAGAAGCCCATATATGGCTAATTGCGTCACAGGAACTCCGGCGGGGCGGGGCGAGGGATGCCCCCCCGCTCCCCGCCCTCCTCCTCGGCGCCTCTTAACGGCGGCGGCAGCGGCGGGGCCGCAGAGCGGCGGCGGCACCGGCACCGGCACCGGAGGGGGCTCCGAGGGGGGGCTCGGGGGGTCCGCGGCGGCGGCCGTGACGTCAGCAAGGGGGCGGGGCGCCGCCGTATAAAGCGGCCGCGCGGCGGAGAGCGGTTCATTCATAAAGAGCGTGCGGAGGACACCGGGGAACCGAACCGCGAGCGGGGACTTAGCACCGCCGGACCGGCGCCTGGCACGGATGCACGGGGGCTCGTAGCAGCGGTACCGGGACTCGGAGCCGCCGGAGCGGAGCTTGGGGACGGGCTACAACGGGACTGAGCGGCGGCGGAGCGGAGCGGAGCCCGGACCGGGACTGCCAGCGGCGAACCGGGACTTTGCAGCACCGGCACGGATGCAGCGGGACTTGAGAACGGCAACCGGGACGGCGTCTCGCGGGGTTTAACGGCGGAGCGGGGCTCGCACCGGAGCCCGGAACGGCGGCGGCGGCTCGCCCCGGCGGGGGTGCTCGAGCTCCGGGGCGGCGGAGCGGGACTTTGCACGGCGGCAGCGCGGACCTTACCGGCCCCCTCGGCCCGGCGAGGCGGCTCCAGCAGCGGGCCCCGGCGGCGATGCCGGTGGGCTTGACCCTTCCCCCGGCCCGGGGCGCAGCCTTGGCGTGGCGGCGCGGCCCCCGCGCCCCCGGGGCCATGTACCAGGGGTTCCCCGGTGACTACGACTCGGGCTCCCGGTGCAGCTCCTCGCCCTCGGCGGAGTCGCAGTACCTCTCCTCGGTGGACTCCTTCGGTAGCCCGGCGGCGGCGGCGGCCGCGCAGGTGAGAGCCCCGGAGCGGCGGCGGCGGCGGTGGCGGCGGCGGCGGCGGGGGGCGGCGGCGGAGCCGGGGGGGGGGGCGGGGTCGTGCGTAAACGCGTGACGCGCTGGAACCCTCCGTGATGACGCGGCGCGGGGAGAGCGCGCGCGCGCGCCGGGGTTATTTTGGAACGCGGCGCCCCCCCCCCCCCCTCCACACCCCCCCCCCTCCACACACACACCCCCCCCCGTTGCTAGGAGACGGGCGGATGGCCACGCCCCCTCCTCCTCCCCCCTCCCAGCTGGGTGCTTTGGGGTTATTTTTGGGGGGGGGGGGATGGCTCAGGCTTGGGGAGCACCCCCCAAAATTTAATATTTGGGGAGCGCCCCCAAAATCCGTAAGGTTTTGGGGAGCATTGCACCCCCCCCAAAAAATAAATTTAACCCTTGGGGAGAGCGCCCCCAAAATATTTAAGGCTTTGGGGAGCATTGCAACCCCCTCCCAAAATAAATTTAACCCTTTAGGGAGTGCCCCCAAAATATTTAAGGCCTGGGGGTGGGGGAGCATTGCACCCCCCCCAAAGTAAATTTAACCCTTGGGGGAGTTAAACACCCCCCCCCCCCCCCCCCCAAAAAAAAAAAAAAATAAAACCTACACTAAGCTTTGAGTGTAGGGGGACCCCCCCCAAAAAAAAAAAAAAAATTAAAAATTAAGCCCCCCATTCCAAAAAATTAACCCTTAGGGGGTGTGTGGGGAGTGTTGCCCTCCCCCCCCCCAAAAAAAAAAAAGCCTTGGGGGTGTTTGGAGTGTGTGTGCCCCCCCCTCCCCAGATTTTAAGCCTTGGAGGAAACGCTGTGTCCCACCCCCCCAAAAAAAAAATAATTACCCCTTGGTGGTTTGGGGGGAGTGCTGCCCCCCCCCCCCATAGGAGTTTAACCCTTTGGGGGTGTTGAGGGAGTGCTGCACCCCCAAAATTTAAAGGGGGGGGGGGACATTGCATGTGTCCTGTCCCCCCCCAAATGGGTCTCAGTGCAATGTGTGTACGGGGGGTGCAATCTTTTTGGGGGGGGGCAGTGCATTGCAAGGTCTCTGTACAGGGGTGCTGCGGTGCAGGGTCTTGCACGTTGGTGCCAGCAGGGTGAGAGCTCTGTGCATGGGTGCTGGACACTCCTTGCACAAGGGACTTGTGCACAACACCCCTTGCACCAATGTGCATGTTGCAAGGGGTCTGTGCATGGCTGCTGGGGCGCAAGGTCTTGCACGTTGGTGCCAGCAAGGTGAGAGCTCCCATGCATGGCTGCTGGAGGCCCCATGCACAAGGGACTTGTGCACATTGGTGCAAGGGAGGTCGAGCACATTGCAAGGTGTCTGTGTACGGGTGCTGGGCTGCAAGGTCTTGCACGTTGGTGCCAGAGGAGTGAGGTCTCCGTGCACGGGTGCTGGAGGCTCTATGCACAAGGGACTTGTGCACAACATCCCTTGCACCCTAGCACCATTCCCAGATGCCTTGCAATGTGCACCTAGGTGCAAGGTCTTGCACGTTGGTGTCAGAGGAGCAAGGTCTCTGTGCATGGGTACTGGAGGCTCTGTGCACAAGGGACTTGTGCACATTGGTGCAAGGGAGGTCAAGCACATTGCAAGGTCTCTGCACGGGTGCTAGGCTGCAAGGTCTTGCACGTTGGTGCCAGAGGAGTTAGGTCTCTGTGCATGGGTGCTGGAGGCTCCGTGCACAAGAGACTTGTGCACAACATCCCTTGCACCAATGTGCACGTTGCAAGGTCTCTGTGCACAGGTGCTGGGGTGCAAGGTCTTGCACGTTGGTGCCAGCAGGATGAGAGCTCCATGTGTGGGTACTGGAAGCTCTGTGCACAAGGGACTTGTGCACATTGGTGCAAGGGAGGTCGAGCACATTGCAAGGTGTCTTTGCCTGGGTGCTGGGGCGCAAGTGCTTGTATGTTGGTGCCAGAGGAGCGAGGTCTCTGTGCACAGGTGCTGGAGGCTCCATGCACAAGAGACTTGTGCACAACATCCCTTGCACCAATGTGCACATTGCAAGGTATCTGTGCATGGTGCTGGGCCACAAGATCTTGCACGTTGGTGCCAGAGGAGTGAGGTCTCTGTGCATTGAGTGCTGGAGACTCCATGCACAAGGGACTTGTGCACACTGGTGCAAGGGAGGTCGAGCACATTTCAAGGTGTCTTTGCATGGGTGCTGGGGCACAAGGTCTTGCACGTTGGTGCCAGCAGGATGAGAGCTCAGTGCATGGGTGCTGGAGGCTCCGTGCACTAGGGACTTGTGCACAACATCCCTTGCACCAACGTGCACATTGCAAGGCGTCTGTGTGTCTGTGCATGGGTGCTGGGGTGCGAGGTCTTGGGTGCTGGACCGCAAGGTCTTGCACGTTGGTGCCAGCAGGGTGAGAGCTCCGTGCACGGGTGCTGGAGGCTCCGTGCACGTTGGTGCCCACAGGGTGCACGAGGCACGTGCTGGTGCCGGCGAGGTGGCACGCATTGCCACGAGCCTTGCTCCCACCTGCTGGTGTTCTGCTAAAACAGGGGAGGGGGGGTGGGCACCCCATGGGTGCTCCAGGGGTGGTTCTGCAGCACCCTGACCATGCCCTTCTCCGCAGGAGTGCAGCGGCCTGGGGGACATGCCGGCTCCTTCGTGCCCACGGTGACGGCCATCACCACGAGCCAGGACCTGCAGTGGCTGGTGCAGCCCACCCTCATCTCCTCGGTGGCCCAGTCGCAGCCCCCGGGGGGGCCCATGGCGCATCCTCCCCCCCCCCACTGCCCCCGTGGACCCCTACGACCTGCCGGGACCCAGCTACTCCGCACCGGGCATGGGGGGCTTCCCTTCAGCCCCCCCGGCGCGTCCCGCTCGCGCCCGGCCCCGGCGGAGCCGCGAGGAAACGGTGAGTCCCCAAGAAGGTCCCCAACCCTTGGGGGGGCTCAGGGGTGGTGGGACGGTTGAGGGGGGGGGTGACACGGTGGTGGCACCTCACTGATGGCCCCTGTCCCCTCGCAGCTGACCCCGGAGGAGGAGGAGAAGCGCCGCGTGCGGCGGGAGAGGAACAAGCTGGCGGCCGCCAAGTGCCGCAACCGGCGCCGGGAGCTGACGGACCGGCTGCAGGCGGTGAGTGGCACGAGAGGGACCCGAGGGGACATCGGGGTCCCCCGAGGTTGGGGATGTCCAAAAAAGGGTGGGCATGGCCACCAGGGTGGGGTGGTGGGGGCGGCGGAGGTGTCCCTGACAGCTGGGGACGTCACAGGGGGACTTGATGGTGAAGGATGAGGGGTCGGGGGGACAGAGCTGGTGGTGGCAGTGGAGACAACAGTGTCCCCAGCATCTGGGGACATCTCAGAGGGGCTTGATGGTGAAAGTTGAGGGGTCTGGGGATGTTGTTATGTGGCAACAGTGTCCCCGACAGCTGGGGACGTTTCAGGGGACTCGATGTTGAAGGGCCTGGGGACACAGAGCTGATGGTGGCAGTGGGGACAGTGGTGTCCCCAACAGCTGGGGACATCTCAGAGGGGCTTGATGGTGAAGGATGAGGGGTCTGGGGACGTTACGTGGGGACAGAGTTGATGGTGGCAGTGGAGACAGCAGTGTCCCCAGTATCTGGGGACATCTCGGGGGACTTGATGCTGAAGGGTGAAGGGCCTGGGGACACATTGCTGATGGTGGCAGTAGGGACAGAGGTGTCCCCAATAGCTGGGAACATCTCAGGGGACTCAATGCTGAAGGGTGAGGGGCCTGGGGATGTTATATGGGGACAGCGGTGTCCCCAATATCTGGGGACATCTTGGGGGGACTCGATGGAAGGGTGAGGGACCTGGGGACAGAGCTGATGGTAGAAGTGGGGACAGCAGTGTCCCCAACATCTGGGGACATCTTAGGGGACTTGATGCTGAAGGATGAGGGGTCTGGGGACACTATGTGGGGACAGAGCCGCGCCAAAGTTTGCGGATGCTGAGGATGTCACGTGGGGACAGTGATGTCCTCAGGATGCTGGGAGGGGACACCGATGTCCCCAGGGCACGCTGGAGAGGGTGACAAGGACTTGTAGGAGTGCAGGTGCTGGGGATGCTCGATGGTGACAACAGTGTCATGATGCTGGGGACATCACGGGGACATTTATGGGGCTGTGGGCACCAGATGGGGGCGATGGACATCAGGACATGGGGACAATGATGTCCTCAGGACATGGGGACAACGACGTCCCCAGGACCTGTTGGAGGGACAGATGGACACCTATGGGTGCATGTCCCAGGGAGCTGGGGATGTTGGTTGGGGACAGTGGTGTCCCCAAGGCTGGGGGATGCCACCAGGGGCCGATGATGTCCCTGGGAGCTGGGCACATCGAGGGGGGTGGCACTGTCCTCAGGGGTTGGGGACATTGGTCCCTCCAGGTGCAGGTGTCCTACAGGGACACAGGAGATGGGTGACACTGTCCCCAGGAGCTGGGGACATCAGAGGGGACAGATGGATGTCCAAGGATGTTGGAGGGGGACAATGTGTCCCCGACAATTGGGGACATCAGAGAAGGGGACCTGGGAATGGCAGAGGGGACAGTGGTGATCCCAGGAGCTGGGGACACCTGGAGGAGGGGGACAGTAACCCCAAAAGGGGACATCAGAGGGAGATGTGATACTTGGGATGCCCGGGGAGGGGGTGACAGTGTCCCCAAAAGCAGGAGACACCGACCCAGGGACATTGAAGGGGAATGCTGCCACCCCCAGCAGCAGGGGACATCGATGGGGGAGGTGGCACGGGGACAATGCCATCCCCAGGAGCAGGGGACATCAGTGGGCAGGAGGGTGCAAGGACAGGGGAGGGGGACAAAGGTGTCCTCAAGAGGAGGGGACGCAGGAGGGTGGCACCTGGAGATGCTGGAGGGGGACAAGGCTGTCCCCAAGATGAGGGACAAGTGGATGGCTGGGGGTGCTGGAGGAGGAGGTGGCCCCTGTCCCCATGAGAGGGGGGACATCAGAGGGGGACAGTACTGTCCCCAGGACTTGGGGACACCAGGGAGTGATGGCAGAGGGACACTGGAGGAGGACAGCGCTGTCCCCAGGAGCAGGGGACACCAGTGAGAGCTGATGGGGGCAAAGGAAGGGGACAACTCTGTCCCCAGGAGCTGGGGATGCTGCTGTGAAAGGTGTGAAGGGGACATCAGGGAGGGGACAGGGCTGTCCCCAGGAGCAGGGGGACATCAGTGAGGGACATGAGGGGGACAATGCTGTCCCCAGGAGTTGGGGACACCAATGAGAGCTGACAGAGGGACACTTGAGGAGGACAACGCTGTACCCAAGAGCAGGGGACACCACTGTGAAAGGCATCAAGGGGACATCAGGGAGGGGACAGCATCGTCCCCAGAAGCGAGGGGACATCGGAGAGGGGACAGCGCTGTCCCCAGGATTGGGGGGACATCGGAGGGGGTCGCACACCCCCAGGGGGGATGCTGGAGGTGCCACCTCCATCCCCAAAACAGCAGCAGGGAGAGCGCCGATGCCACCACCGCGGCGGTGCCACCCGTGTCCCTGGCTGTCCCTTGGTGTCCCTTGGTGTCCCTGCCTGTCCCTCACCCTCTCCCCTCTCGCCCCCCGCCAGGAGACGGACCAGCTGGAGGAGGAGAAAGCCGAGCTGGAGTCGGAGATCGCCGAGCTGCAGAAGGAGAAGGAGCGCCTGGAGTTCGTCCTGGTGGCCCACGCGCCCGCCTGCAAGCTCCCCTTCGAGGACGCCGGCCCCTTGGGTGCCGGCCCCGCCGAGGTGAGCACCCTGGGCAAGGAGGAGCCGCCGGGGCCCGTCGCCTTCCCGTTCCAGCCGGGTCCCCAGGGCCCCTTCCCCAGCTGCTGCTTCGCGCCGGGGGCCCCCCCGGTGCCACCTAACCCCTCCTATACGTCTTCGTTTGTGTTCACCTACCCAGAGGGAGCGACCTGCGGAGCCTCGCATCAGCGGAGCAGCAGCAGCGACCAGTCCTCGGACTCCTTGAATTCTCCCTCGCTCCTCGCGTTGTGAACGGGGCCCCCCCCCCCAAAAAAAAAAAAAAAAAAGAATAAAAAAACCCCACCAATTTAATTGGGCACCTCCCCTCCCCCTCCCATGCACCCCAGGTGGTGTTTTTTCTTTTTTTTTTTTTAAATTTTTTTGTTAGTTTTGGGGTTTAGTCCCTCTTTTTTTCCCTTTTTGGACTTGGTTGAGCCCAGTTTTTTGGGGTGGTGGCGCTCCCTCGCCCTGACTTGGGGGGTTGGAAGTGGCCCTGCGGTGTCCCCACCGTCCCTGCCACCTCCGAGGCGTTCGTGCCCCATCCCCTTTACACGGGGGGGGGCTTCACGCAGCACCTCCAGCACTCTGGGGGTGCCCATGTCCCCATTGCCACCACCCCGGGGGGGTCCCTGTGGCATCTCTGCCACCTTGGAGATGTCCCCGCTGCCCCGTGGGGGCTTCACGCAGCGCCTCCGGCACTCTGGGGGTGTCCGTGCCCCGTCACCCCCACCCTGGGGAGGTCCCTCGGGTACCTCTGTCACCTTCAAGGTGTCTCTGTCCCATCGCCACCGTCCCCTGGGGTGTCACCGAGCACCTCCGTTGACTTTTTTTTTTTTATTTTGGAGGGGTCCGTGCCCCCTTGCCACCGCCCCGGGAAGGTCCCAGTGGCATTTTTGTCACCTTCAAGGTGTGCGTGTCCCGTCCCCGCCAGCCCGGGGGGGTGTCACTTAGCGCCTCCCTCGCTTTGGGGGCGTCCGTGCCCCGTCGCCACTGCCCTGGGAAGGTCCCTCTGTCACCCCGGAGGTGGCCCCGTCCCTTGGGGGGGGTTCATGCAGCATCTCCTTTGCCCCGAGATGCCCTCTCTGATAACCCCGCGGCGTCTTTTGTCACCTTGGTGTCCCTTCTGTCACCCCGGCGGTGACCCTGCCGCGCCTCCACCACCCTTCGGGTGTCCCCGTGGCACCTCTGTGTCACCTCTCAGGTGGCCGTGCCCCGTCCCTGCCACCCCAGGGGGCTCGTGCGCCGTCTCCGTCCCCCCCTGGAGCTGTCCCTGCCCTGTCCCCGTTGTCACGGGGGGGGCTCCTTGCGGCGTCCCCACCCTGGGGTGCCCACGGTTTTCGCTCCACCGCTGATGCTGGGGCTCCAGGTGGCACCTCCAGCACCCAGCTGGCACCGGGGGGGCTCCCACCCTGCTTGTCCCCCCCCCCCCTCCGACCCCTGCCTCACTGTGAACGGCTCTGTCCCCACATGGGGCCCCCCCCCTTGGTGTCCCCGGTGTCCCCTGCCCTGCGCCGTCCCCTTCTCAGTGACCAAGCTTCGCCAGCGTTGACTCTGTTCTCTCTCTATATTATATATATATTTTTGTTGCGGGGGTGGGGGGGGCTGCCTCCCTCCCCCCCCCTCCGGGAGATGTTTAATTTTTTATTATTATTATTATTATTGCCTGTGCTGTATTTTGTGACTCTGTTACGGGCTCGGTCCCCTCCGCGCCCCCCCCTTTTCCCCTCTGCGCCCCCCCCCCCCCCCCCATTGTCCGCGCTCGCCCCATCCGCAACGTGGCCAATAAAGCAGCTTCGGATCGGCCCCGACTCCTCTTCTTTCCCCCCCCTCCCTTTTCTGGGGGGGTTTTGGGGTCTCTGCGTTGTGGGGTGGGAAGGGTGAGGGGTCACCTTAGACCCCCGGACCCCCCAGGGGAACGGGGGTCCTGGGGCAAATGGGGAGGGGGTGGTCTTGGGGGGGGAGAGCGTGGGTGCAAGGAGGTGTAGGGCAGGGGGAGGTGGGACAGGGAATTTTTAGGGATAGGGAGCAATGGGACATAGGGACAGGGAGTCTGTGGGGCTAGGGATCAGTGGGGTTTAGATCCCATATTTTTATTAAAAAAAAACAATGGGGTCTGGGGACTCGGAGGCTATAGGACAGGGGGTTTATGGGGCTGGAGATCCCTAGGGTTTAGATCCCATCTTTTTATATAAAAACAATGGGATCTGGGGACATGGAGGCTGTAGGACAGGGAGTCCGTAGGGCTAGGGATCTGTGGGGTTTAGATCCCATATTTTTATTAAAAAAAAACAATGGGATCTGGGGACTTGGAGGCTATAGGACAGGGGGTTCATGGGGCTGGAGATCCATGGGACCATAAAAACAAGGGGACAGGGATAGTTGGAGACATAAGGGACACGGAATCTATAGGATGAGGGGTTTATATCCTATATTTTTATAAAAGATCAATGGGAATTAGGGACAGGGATCAGTGGGGACATAGGGACAAGGGGACTTGGGGACAGGGAGCTCCTGGGGACGTGGTGGCTTTAGGACAGGGGGTTTCTATCCCATGTTTTTATATAAGAACAATGGGAATTAGGGACAGGGAGACCATGGGGAGAGGGATAAGGGGGACATAGGGACAACGGGACCTGGGGATAGGGAGTTTCTAGAGGCTATATGGCAAAGGGGACATGGGGATAAGGGGATGTGGAGGATATAGGGCAGGGAGTCCGTGGGGACAGGGAGACGAGGGAGTTTCTGAGACCGTTAGGGACAGGGTTTAATGGGGACAGGGATTAATGGGACCAGTGGACAGAAAGGCTGTAGGGCAGACGGTCCATGAGGACAGGGGTCGATAGGGACAATGGGATCTGGGGGACAGGGAGATACTGGAGACATGGGAGCTATGGGGCAAGGGGGGCATGGGGACGGGGGTCAGTGGCGATATAGGGACAATGGGACCAGAGGACAGAGATCCAGGGGGAGAGGGAGTTCCTGGGGGCAGGGAGAGCAGGGGGACGGGGGTTAATGGGGTTAATGGGATTAATGGGGACACTGGGACCTGGGACAGGCTCCATGGGGCCGCTCTGCGCCTGCAGCCCCACGAGCGGCCGCCAGGGGGCGACGGTGCCAAGAGGCTGGGGGCGTCTGCCCAGTATGGGGGGGGCGAGTCGCAGTTTGGGGGGGGGGGGTCCTGCCCAGTTTCAGGGGTCCCTGCCCAGTTTGGAGGCGGCCAATGCCCAGTTTGGGGGGGTTCTGCCCAGTTTGGAGGGGGTCAATGCCCAGTTTGGGGGGGGCTCTGCCCAGTTTGGAGGCGGCCAATGCCCAGTTTGGGGGGGTCCTGCCCAGTTTGGAGGGGGCCAATGCCCAGTCTGGGGGGGTCCTGCCCAGTTTTAGAGGTCCTTGCCCAGTTTGGAGGGGTTCTGCCCAGTTTTGGGGGGCATCAATGCCCAGTTTGGGGTGGGGTCCTGCCCAGTCTGGGAGGCTCCTGCCCATTTTAGAGGGAGTCAGTGCCCAGTTTGGGGAGTTCTGCCCAGTCTGGAGGGCTCCTGCCCAGTCTGGGGGGGTCCTGCCCAGTTCAGAGGGGGTCAATGCCCAGTTTGGGAGGCTCCTGCCCAGTTTCAGGGGTCCCTGCCCAGTTTGGAGGGGTTCTGCCCAGTTTGGGGGGGCATCAATACCCAGTCTGGGGAGGGGTCCTGCCCAGTTTGGGGGGTCCCTGCCCAGTTTGGAGGTGGGTCAATGCCCAGTCTGGGGGGGGCTTCTGCCCAGTTTTAGAGGTCCCTGCCCAGTTTGGAGGGGTTTTGCCCAGTTTGGGGGGGCATCAATGCCCAGTCTGGGGGGGTCCTGCCCAGTCTGAGGGGTCCTGTCCAGTTTGGAGGGGGGTCAGTGCCCAGTCTGGGGGGGTCCTGCCCAGTTTAGAGGGGGTCAATGCCCAGTTTGGGGGCTCCTGCCCAGTCTGAGGGGTCTTGCCCAGTCTGGGAGGTCCTGCCCAGTTCGGGGGGGGGGGGGGGGGTCCTAATGAGTTTCAGGGGTCCCTGCCCAGTTTGGAGGGGGTCAATGCCCAGTCTGGGGGTGGCCCTGCCCAGTTTTAGGGGCCCCTGCCCAGTTTGGATGCAGCCAGTGCCCAGTTTGGGATGGTCCCGCCCAGTTTGGGGGGCTCCTGCCCAGTTTGGGGGGCTCCTGCCCAATTTGGGGGGGGGGGGGGCTCCCTGCCCACTTTGGGACGAAGGGCAGCAGCCAGCCCCTCCCGACCCCCAACCCCACCACTGGGGGGGCCGCTCCCACCCCACCGCTGGTGGGCGTCCCTGCACCCCCACCCTCCGCTGTACCCCCCTTACCCCTTCCAACGCCCCCCCCCCCCCCCCGGCCCCGCTGCCCCCTGTGTGTCCCCCCCCCCCCCCCGGGGGTTTCCTGCCACCGCTTTCCTCCGCACCCGGCCTTGACGTCAGGAGCGCGGTGATTCACGCCGGGCTGGCACGAGGGACACGCCAGGACACACCAGGACACGCCAGGACACACGGGACACACGGGACACACCCTGCGCCGCGTCCCCCCCCCCCCCTTGGGGACCTGGGGGGGCTGTGGCACCGCGGGGCGCTTCTGTCCCTGGGGGCTGCTGCTGGAGGCAGGAGACGGCCCCGAGGGTCCCCGTGGGGTGACAGCCCTGTCCCCTGCGTGGTGACATCCGTGTCCCTGCGTGGTGACATCCCTGTCCCCGTGTGTCTGGGCATGGTGGCATCCCTGTCCCCTGTGTGGTGACATCCCTGTCCCCTTGTGTCTGGGCATGGTGACATCCGTGTCCCCTGTGTGGTGACATCCCTGTCCCCGTGTGTCTGGGCATGGTGACATCCCTGTTCCCTGTGTGGTGACATCCCTGTCCTCTTGTGTTTGGGCATGGTCCCATCCCTGTCCCCTTGTGTCCCTGCATGGTGACATCCCTGTCCCTGTGTGTCCCTCCACGGTGACATCCCCATCCCTATGTGTCCCCACATGGTGACATCCCTGTCCCCTTGTGTTTAGGCACAGTGACATCCCGGTCCCCATACGGTGACATCCCCAGCCCCATGTGTCCCCACAAAGTCACATCTTTGTCCCCACATGGTGACATCCCTGTTCTCTTGTGTTTGGGCATGGTGACATCCTTGTCCCCATGTGTCCCTGCATGGTGACATCCCCATCGCTATGTGTCCCCACATGGTGACATCCGTGTCCCCATGTGTTCAGGCACAGTGACATCCCGGTCCCCATACGGTGACATCCCCAGCCCCATGTGTCCCCACAAAGTCACATCTTTGTCCCCACATGGTGACATCCCTGTCCCCTTGTGTCCCTGCATGGTGACATCCTTGTCCCCTTGTGTTTAGGCACAGTGACAACCTGGTCCCCATATGGTGACATCCCCAGCCCCGTGTGTCCCTACACGGTCACATCCCTGTCCCCACGTGTCCCTGCATGGTGACATCCCCATCCCTATGTGTCCCCACGTGGTGACATCCCTGGCCCTCTGTGTCCAGGCACAGTGACATCCCGGTCCCCATACGGTGACATCCCCAGCCCCATGTGTCCCCAAAAGGCCACATCCCTGTCCCCCATGGTGGCACCCCTGTGCCCCCCACCCCCCCATCCCTCACTTCTTGTGCCCCCACTCGGTGCCACCCCCCGTCCCCTCGCCACCCACCACGGTGCCACCCCCACGCCACCCCGTGCCACCCCCCCCCCTTTTTCCCCGTGCCACCGCCGGGGCCCCCGCTCCCCCCGGTCCCCCCCTGCCCTTCCCGCAGCCCCGGCGCTGCCGCTTCCGTCCCCGCCGCCACCGGCCCCTTCCCACGGCACCGGGACGGTGGCCCTGGCCCCGCTCCCACCGGGGCCTTGCCGGGGCCGCTTATTTTTAGCCCTTGCTCCTTCCTGGCCGGATCCGGCACTCGCCTATTTTTTGCCACGGCGCCACGCAGGACCCGGGGAGGGGGGGGGGGACACACAAAGAAGGGGACAGGGGTGGTGGCCCCATCGGTGGCACCCCCAAAGCAGGGCACGGAGCCCCGGCGAGCCGGCGCTGGGTGCTCAGGGGACGGCGGGGGACAGCGGGCAGGGGTGGCCGTCCCCTTGGCACCGCCGGGGGGGACAGGGTGTCCCCAAGAGGCGCCGGATCCGGGCGCCAGCGCCAGGTCAGGGTGGGGTTGAATGGAGCAAGGCCAAGGTGACCCCAAGCCCTCGGTGTCCCACGTCCCCCCACCACCACACCCAGCCACCCCGCTGGCTTCGGCCACCGCTCCTTGGGTTGTCCCCAAGCCACACTGGGGTCCCCGTCACCGCAGGACGAGGCCGCGGTGCCGGGAAGCGGTGTCCCCCCCCCCTTCTCCCTCCCTGCCCTTGCGGTGGCTTCCCGGCTTCCCGGCGAGGGACACGAGGGACACGAGGGACACGCGGCGCTTCCTTCCTCCCCACCCCTGCGGCAGCGGCGCACGGGGACGCGGCCTCACACGTGGCCCCAGCCCTGTGCATGCGGTGCCCCCCCCCCCCCCCATACACCACGGGGGGGGTCCCCGCGTCCCCTGTCCCCACTTGTGCCACGTGCGAGGACCCGGAGCGAGAGCAGAGCCGGGGCTGGCGTTAAATTACAGCTTTTATGGCGTTTTCTACAGGGGTCCCGCAGCGCCCAGAGCCCTGCACAGCAACGCACCCGGTTTTGGGGTGCGGCGCTCACCCAGCCTTAGGGTGCACCCAGTTTTTTGGGGTGCAGTGCTCACCCGGCCTTAGGGCGCTGCAACACCCCCGGGTTTGGGGTGCACCAATGCACCCGGCTCTGCAGTACAGAGAGGCACCCAGCTTTGGGGTGAGCATGCACCCAGATTTGGGGTGAGTGTGCACCCAGCTTTGGGGTACAGCACTGCACCCAGCTTTGGATGCAGCATTGCACCCAGCTTCAGGGTGTAGTGTTGCATCCAGCTTTGGGGTGCAACATTGCACCCAGGTCTGGGGTGAGCACGCACCCAGCTTCGGGGTGAGCGTGCACCCAGCTTTGGATGCAGCATTACACCCAGATTTGGGGTGAGCATGCACCCAGTTTTGGGGTGTAGTGTTGCATCCAGCTTTGGGGTGCAACATTGCACTCAGTTTTGGGTGCAGCACTGCACCAAGCTAGGGGTGAGCATGCACCCAGCTTTGGGTTGCAACGTTGCATCCAGCTTTGGGGTGCAGCATTACACCCAGCTTTGGGGTGAGCATGCACCCAGCTTTGGGGTGCAACATTGCACTCAGTTTTGGGTGCAGCACTACACCAAGCTAGGGGTGAGCGTGCACCCAGCTTTGGGGGTGAGCATGCACCCAGCTTTGGATGCAGCATTACACCCAGATTCGGGGTGAGCATGCACCCAACTTTGGGGTGTAGTGTTGCATCCAGCTTTGGGGTGCAACCTTGCACCCAGCTTCAGGGTGAGCGTGCGCCGAGCCGCGGCGCACCGCCTCGTGCCCGGTTTCGGGGCGCAGCGCCCCGCAGCGGGGTCACAGACGCGCCTCGGCTGGGCGCTCGGGGTGTGGGCGCCGCAGGCGGAGGCGGGAGAGGCGCGCCAGGCGCTGCAGGTCGAAGGGCAGGCAGCGCGCCTCGCGCGTCACGGCCAGCTCGGAGAAGAAGGCGCGCTCCCGGGGCAGCCCCGGCTCGCCCTCGCCCTGCTCCAGGTCCTTCACCACCCCGAGGATCTCCTGGCGCGCCGCCTGGCTCCGCAGCCCCCGCACGTCCAGCACCGCCGCCACGTGCTTCCTCCTGCGGGACCGAGGGGGGGTGGTGAGAAGGGGGCGCGGGGTTTGGGGGGAGCAGGGGGCTGGGTGTGGGGTGAGTGGGCACCCTGTTTTGGGGTGAGTGGGCACCCAGATTGGGGTGAGTGGGCACCCAGATTGGGGTGATTAGGCACCCAGCTTTGGGGTGAGTGGGCACCCAGCTTTGGGGTGAGAATACCCTCTATTTGGGGTGAGCACTGCACCAAGCTTGGGGTGAGTGGGCACCTAGACTGGGGAGAGTGGGCACCCTGTTTTGGGGTGAGCAGGCACCTATCTTTGGGGTGAGCATTGCACCCAGATTGGGGTGAGTGGGCACCCAACTTTGGGGTTAGAATACCCCCTATTTGGGGCGAGCATTGCACCCTGGTTTGAGGTGATCACTGCACCTTGTTTTAGGGTGAGAGGGCACCCCGCTTTGGGGTGAGCGTGCACCCTGTTTCGGGCTGAGCGTGCAGCCAGCTCTGGGGCCAGCCCTCTTCCCAGCTCTAACTGGTCCCAGTTGAAGGCCTGACTGGGGCTATTTAAAGCCCGCCAGGCGCCGGAGCTTGGCCCCGCGCCCGGGGGTGTCCGGCCTTGTCCTGCAGGGCCCACGCGTGCCACCAGCCCCGAGGGCGGCCGCGGGTGACCCAGGGACGGGGAGGGGACTTGGCGCGGGACGAGGCGGCGGCGGGCGGCCAGGAGGGACCGGCAGCGGGCGGGGGCTGCCGGGAAGGACAGAGGCGGCGTCCTGCCACCCGTGGGGACACCACGTCCTGCCCCGGTCCCTGCGGGGAGGTGGCGTCCTGCCTGGCCGTGCCACCTTGCTCCTGTCCCCGTGGGGACATGTGCCACCTCGCTCCCATCCCCATGGGGACACACGTGCCACCCTTCTTCTATCCCATGGGGACACACGTGCCACCTTGCTTCTATCCCTGTGGGGACACACGTGCCACCTTGCTCCCATCCCCACAGGGACACATGTGCCACCATGCTCCCATCCCCATGGGGACACGCGTGCCACCATGCTCCCATCCCCATGGGGACACATGTGCCACCCTGCTCCGATTCCCTTGGGGACACACGTGCCACCAGGCTCCCATCCCCATGGGGACACATGTGCCACCCTGCTCCGATTCCCTTGGGGACACACGTGCCACCAGGCTCCCATCCCCATGGGGACACATGTGCCACCTTGCTCCCATTCCCATGGGGACACACGTGCCACCCTTATTCTATCCCATGGGGACACGCGTGCCACCACGCTCCCATCCCCACGGGGTCAGGGTGTCCAGCGTGGCCGTGCCACCCCCTCCCGGGGACTGCTGCCCTCCCCCTCCTCCCCTTGGGGACCGCCACTCACCGGACATCGGGGAAGTCGCGCACCAGGACGCCCACCTCCATCTGCAGTGCCGCCGTGTCCTCCAGCACCAGCAGCTCCCGCAGCCGCGGCACCACCGAATCCAGCCAGGGCGAGGCCGAATCCTGCCGGCACAGCAGTCTCAGCACCACTTTGGGGGGTTGGCACCACCCGTGGGTGCCTGGGCGAGGGTGTCGGGGGGGGTCCCGGTGCTCACCAAGCGGCCGAAGAGCTCGCGGAGCTGCCGGGCTTCGTCGCCCAGGCGGGCGGCCACGCGGGCGCGCATCTTGGCCGAGGTGCAGACCAGGCGCGCCTGCAGCAGCGGCCGCACGTACTCGATGAGCACCCGCCGGTGCATCTCGCTCACCAGCACCTGCGACGCACGGGATCAGCACCCACGGGTGCCACCGGCACCCAGCCCGCCGCCGGCGGCACCCACCTGGTAGGGCTCGGGGCGCAGCGAGCGCAGCTTTTGGGTGAAGCTGGTGATGAGCATCACGATGGTGTCGAAGGCGTCCGAGCTCGTCAGCCACTTGCGCTTCATCAGCTTGTTGAAGTAGGGCTGGGCGAGGGGCAGGCACCCAGTGGGTGACACCCCGGCCTCGCCCCCAGGGGCCTCGCCCCTCAACCCAGCACCCAGGGGTGGAGCCATCGTCGTGGGCTTCGCCTCAGCTCAGCACCCAAGGGTGGCACCACCATCATGGGTTTAACTTCAAACCAAGCACCCAAGGGTGGCACCATCATCATGGGTTTCACCTCAACTCAGCACCCAATGGTGGTGCCATCACCAGGGGTTTCACCTCAACCCAGCACCCAAGGGTGGCACCATCACCATGAGTTTCACCTCAACCCAGCACCCAACAGATGGGCGCCACCACCATGGGCTTCGCCCCAGCTCAGCACCCAAGGGTGGGCACCCTGCCCGGCACCCAGGGGCACCATCCCCGCCCCACCTTGAGGTCCTCGAAGAGGCGCTGGGTGAGGACGTGGTTGCAGAGCCGCGTCACCTTGTCCAGGGTGGCGTGGGCTTGGCGCCGCGGCTCCTCGCCCTCCGGGTGCCCGAACTGCGCCAGGCGCTCGGCGAAGGCCCTGCCGCGGGGCAGTCAGCGGGTGCTGAAGGGTGCCCCAGCACCCTGGGGACACCAGGGACACCAGGGATCCCCGAGCACCCTGGGGACCCCAAGCACCCTGGGGACTGCAAGCATCCAGGAGACACCAGGGACTTCCAGCACCCAAAGGACCCCCAGCACTCTAGGGACACCAGGGACCTCCAAGCACCCCAAGGACCCCAAGCACCCTGGGGACTTCAAGCTCCCCAGGGACACCCAGCACCCCAAGCACTTCAGGGACCTCAGGAACCAGGATCCCCCAAGCACCCCAAGGACCCCTGGGCACACCAGGGACCCCCAAGCACCATGGAGACACCAGGGACCCTCAGCACCCAAAGGACCCCCAGCACTCTAGGGACACCAGGGACCTCCAAGCACCCCAAGGACCCCAAGCACCCTGGGGACTTCAAGCTCCCCAGGGACACCCAGCACCCCAAGCACCCCAGGGACCTCAGGAACCAGGATCCCCCAAGCACCCCAAGGACCCCTGGGCACACCAGGGACCCCCAAGCACCATGGAGACACCAGGGACCCTCAGCACCCAAAGGACCCCCAGCACTCTAGGGACACCAGGGACCTCCAAGCACCCCAAGGACCCCAAGCACCCTGGGGACCTCAAGCTCCCCAGGGACACCGAGCACCCCAAGCACCCCAGGGACCTCAGGAACCAGGATCCCCCAAGCACCCCAAGGACCCCTGGGCACACCAGGGACCCCCAAGCACCATGGAGACACCAGGGACCCTCAGCACCCAAAGGACCCCCAGCACTCTAGGGACACCAGGGACCTCCAAGCACCCCAAGGACCCCAAATCCCCCTGGGACCCCAAACACTCCAGGGACCCCCAAGGACCCCAAGTCCCCCAGGGACCCCAAGCACCCTGGAGACACCAGGGACCCCCAGCACCCCACCCACCCCAGGGACCCAGTGCCCGGGGTGCCCTCACCTGAAGGGGGGGCAGCAGTTGACCAGGGCGATGGCACGGCCGGTGGCACCGTCAGGGGGGGTGGCTTCGCCGGGGGCCTCCAGGAACCGCTCCACCTTCCGCTGGAAACTGCAGCACCCACGGGAGTCACCCACGGTGGCACCCTGGGGACCCCGTCCCCACGCTCGTCCAGTGCCCCCTGTCCCCCGCGTGTCCCCCACACCCATCCCAGCTCTGCCCCGTGTCCCTGCACCCGTCCCCGGTTCCTCACCTCGCCGTGCCCATCTGCTGTCCCCCCCATGTCCCCCCCCGTCCCCACGCCTGTCCCAGGCCACCCCGTGTCCCCGTGCCCACCTGTGCAGGAAGGCCACCAGCACGCCCAGCAGGCTGTGGGCCATCTCCATGCCGAATTCGGGGGTGATCTGGGGGGCTCGGTCCACGTGCGCCCGCAGCAGCTGTGGGCACGGGCACCGCTGGGGACGGGGACGTGGCCACCACCCCGGTGTCCCCTGGGGTGCCAGCCACCACCCCAATGTCCCTCCACGTCCCCCGTGCTCCCCACGGCCCGGTGTCCCCGCTACCTTGTGGGACACCCAGGCAGCCCCTCGGGGGCCGGGTGGGGGCACCCTGCAGGGCACCGGGTCCCCAGGGGGTTGGGGACAGGGGACAGAGCCGTACCCCGGTGACACGGGTGGCCAGTCCCTCCTGCAGGTCATCGCTGGAAGCCTCCTCGGCCCACGTGTCCTCGCTGAGCTGCAGCTCCTGCGCCACCGCCACCTCCACCTTCGCCTGGGGACCGGGGACGCGTGGGGGACACCGAGCATGGGGACAGGGGGGGCGCAGGGCCACCGCCTGCCCCCAGCCTTGGGACTTGTCGTGGCGCACGTCCCAGTGCCCAAACTGGTGCTGTCCCAGTGGCCATCGTGGTTGTCCCCATGCCCATCCCAGTGTCGCCCCAGTACCAATCCCAGTGCCACCCCAGTGCCCATTGTGTCTGTCCCCATGCCCATCCCAGTGCCACCCTAGTGCTCGTCCCAGTGCCACCCCAGTGCCCACTGTGGTTGTCCCCATGTCCATCCCAGTGCCACCCCAGTACTAATCCCAGTGCCCAACATGTTTGTCTCCATACTGGTCCCAGTGCCACCCCAGTGCCTGTCCCAGTGCCACCCCAGTGCCACCCCAGTGCCCATCATTTCTGTCCCCATGCCCATCCCAGTGCCACCCCAGTACTAATCCCAGTGCCACCCCAGTGCCCAACATGTTTGTCTCCATACTGGTCCCAGTGCCACCCCAGTGCCTGTCCCAGTGCCACCCCAGTGCCAATCCCAGTGCCACCCCAGTGCCCATTGTGTCTGTCCCCATGCCCATCCCAGTGCCACCCCAGTGCCCGTCCCAGTGCCACCCCAGTGCCCAACGTGTTTGTCTCCATACCGGTCCCAGTGCCACCCCAGTGCCCATCATTTCTGTCCCCATGCATCCCAGTGCCACCCCAGTGCACCTCATGAGCCCACCCCAGTCCCAGCCCCAGTGGCACCCCAGTGCCCATTGTGTCTGTCCCCATGCCCATCCCAGTACCACCCCAGTGCCCATCCCAGTGCCCATCATTTCTGTCCCCATGCCCATCCCAGTGCCAACCAGTGCACCTCACAAGCCCACCCCAGTGCCACCAGTGCCCTCCCCACTCCCACCCCAGTCCCCATGGTATCCCCATCCCGATGTCACCCCAGTGCCCACCCCGTCCCCACCGGGGCCGTACCTTGACGGCGGCGATGCAGGACCTCTCGAGGCCCCTCTGGGTCTCGGGGGGCAGGAGGGGTCCCAGCGCCTGTGCCTGCAGCAGGGCCCCGATTTCGGGGTGCCCCAGCACCTCCCTGCGGGCACAGAGCCCTCAGAGCACCCACCCGGGGGGGCATCGCAGCACCCGGTGTCACCCACCCACCACCCTGGGGACAGCCCCGGGGGTGCGCAGAGGGACAGGGGGGGTGGCATCGGGTGCCCAGTGGGGTGGGGTGGGGGGCATGGGTGATGGGGGGTGCCCAGAGTGTGAAGGGAATGGGTGCTGAGGGGTCCCATGGGTGGCACCGGGTGGCACGGGTGACCACGTGTCAAGGGGAGAGGTGCCATAGGGTCCCATGGGTGGCACTGGGTGACACTGGGTGCCTGGCGTGCCAAGGGGATGGGCACCACGGGGTCCCACAGGTGTCAGTGGGCACCCAGAGTGCCAAGGGGACAGGCACCATGGGGTCCCATGGGTGCCAGTAGGCACCCAGTGTGCCAAGGGGCCACACACCATGAGGTCCCATGGGTGCCAGTGGGTGCCTGGTGTGCCAAGGGGACGGGCACCACGGGGTCCCATGGGTGACAATGGGCACCCAGCGTGCCGAGGGGACAAGCACCAGGGGGTCCCACAGGTGCCAGTGGGCACCCAGTGTGCCAAGGGGATGGGCACCACAGGGTCCCATGGGTGACACTGGGTGCCCAGTGTGCCAAGGGGCCACACACCATGAGGTCCCATGGGTGACAGTGGGCACCCAGCGTGCCAAGGGGATGGGCACCACAGGGTCCCATGGGTGCCAGTAGGTGCCCAGTGTGCCAAGGGGCCACACACCATGAGGTCCCATGGGTGCCAGTAGGCACCCAGCGTGCCAAGGGGACGGGCACCACAGGGTCCCATGGGTGACACTGGGTGCCCAGTGTGCCAAGGGGACGGGCACCACAGGGTCCCACGGGTGACAATGGGCACCCAGCGTGCCAAGGGGACGGGCACCACGGGGGTCCCATGGGTGCCACCAGCAGCCCGTGCGTCTCACCTGGGGTAGGCGTTGCTGTGCCAGTCGAGCAGCAGGTAGAGGTCGGGCACGGCCAGGGGCCGCTGCGCCAGGGCTCCCAGCTGCTGCGCCAGCGCCCGGTGGTACCCGCGGGCGTAGACCCCGAAGGCGCCGTACTCGGCGGGGTAAGCGGGGGCCACGTGGCACCGCACGGCCCCCAGGTCGGCCACCAGCCGGCCGGCCAGCGCCGCCAGCCTCGCGCCCAGCCCGGCGGGCCGGTGCCACTTGTGCCAACCGCTCGCCCGCCGCTCGCCCCCACGGCCTCCTGCCAGCGGCGCCGCAGGGCGCGCGGGCGCCCCGGGGTGCCCGGCGGGTGCCGGCGGTCGGCCGCCTCCTCCTGCTCCAGCACCCGCACCACCAAGCGCAGGGGTGGGGTAGGGGCGGCCGGCCGGCACCGCTTCGCCCACCACCGCCCAGAGCTGCGCCAGCAGCGCCTCGTACAGCAGGGCCACGTCCCGCGCCTGCCGCCCCGCCGCGGGGACAGGGGACGGCGGGGACGGTGACGTCCCTGTCACCGCTGCTGCTGCTGCTGCTGCCGCTGCTGCCACGCACTCGGCCTCCAGCGCGATGATCTGCTCGTCGGCCGCCACCAGCTCGCGGCGCTGGATCAGCTCCAGGATCTCCAGCACTGGGGGGGGGGGTTGGGGTCATTGGAGGGGATGTAGGGGGGTTTGGGGTCATTGGAGGGGTGGTTGGGGGCATTGGAGGGGATGTAGGGGGGTAGTGGGGTCAGTGGAGGAGGGGTTTGGGGTCATTGGTTTGGGGTTTGGGGTCACTGGAGGGGATGTGGGGGGGTACTGGGGTCATTGGAGGGGGGTTTGGGGTCATTGGAGGGGGTTTGGGGTCTTTGGAGGGGGGTTCATCCCACTGGGTGTGGGAGGCACCCATGGGTGCTGCAGACCCGGCAGCCAGGAGGTCCAGCTGGGTGCTCTGCGTCCCGCATGGCCCCACCCCAATGTCCCCATCCCAATGTTCCCCGTCCCTTTGTCCCCATCCCCACGTCCCTCATCCCTGTGTCCCCATGTCCTCACCCTTACGTCCTCATCCCAACGTCCGCCATCCCCATGTCCCCATATCCCCATCCCAAAACATCCCCATCCCAATGTCCCCTAATCCCATGTCCCCATCCCCCTGTCCCCATCCCAGTTTCTTTAACCCCATGTCCCCCATCCGTGTCCCAACGTCCCCCATCCCATTGTCCCCCACTCCCATCTCCCATGTCCCCATCCCAATGTCCCCTAATCCCATCCCCACATCCCCATCCCAGTGTCCCCTAATCCCACGTCCCTATCCCCACGTCCCCATCCCAGTGTCCCCCATGTCCCCATCCCCACGTCCCCATCCCAATGTCCCCTAATCCTATGTCCTCCATCCCCACGTCCCCATCCCAATGTCCCCATGTCCCCCATCCCCACCCACCTCTCCCCCGCCCCCTTACCCCCAACCCCTCGCCCCCGTCCCCGCTCACCCGACAGCGGCTCCTTGGCCTTGCTGCGCGCCTCCTGCCGCCGTCCCCCCGCCGTCCCCGTCCCCGTCGGGCGCCCCGTCGGGCTCGGGTGACCCCGGCGAGCGCTCGGCCAGGGACGCCCGGCGTCCCTTTGTCCCCAGGGCCAGCCGCAGCAGCGAGCTGCGTTTGGGGACCGGCCGCTCGGCCAGGGTCTCCACGCTGGCCTTGCGCCGCCCCGGCAGCCTCCGCAGGAGCCCGAAATCCTCGGAGCGCCGCCGCAGCCCCCCGGGCGCGACCCCCGTCCCCGTCGCCGTCCCCGTCCCCGGTTTTGGGACCGGGGCGGCGAGCGCGGCCGAAGGGTGCCAGCCCCACCAGGCGCTCCAGGGTGGCCCGGCGCCGGTAGCGGCTCTCGGGGCTGGCGGCGAAGGGGTCGCCATCCTCCTCCTCCTCCTTGGGGGCTTCTTCAGCAGAGGCATGGCCAGCGGGCGGCACGGCAGCGGGGTGGCACCGGAGCACCCCGACGGAGCACCCCGATGGGCGCACCCTGGCGACCTCTCTGTGCAACCCCGTCGTGCAGCCACACCGTGCAACGTCGCCGTGCAACCTCTCTCGATGCAACCCTGCCATGCACACCGCTCTGTGCAACCCCTCTGTGCAACCTCTCCATGCAATCCTGCCATGCATTGCCCTCTGTGCAACTCCGTCGTGCAACTTTGCCATGCAACACTGCTCTGTGCAACCCCTATGTGCAAGCACACCATGCACAACATTCTCTGCAACCCCTCCATGCAACCTCTCCATGCAATCCTGCCATGCATTCCCCTCTGTGCAACCCCTCTGTGCAACCCCGTCGTGCACACTGCTCTGTGCACAACGCTCTGTGCAACCCCTCCATGCAACCCCTCCATGCAACCCCTCCGTGCAAGCTCTCCGTGCACACCACTCTGTGCAACCTCTCCATGCAATCCTGCCATGCATTCCCCTCTGTGCAACCCCTTTGTGCAACCCTGTCGTGCACACTGCTCTGTGCAACCCCTCCGTGCAACCCCACCATGCACAACACTCTCTGCAACCCCTCCGTGCAACCCCTCTGTGCCACCCTTCCATGCAACCTCTC
>CATOCB010000277.1:0-14000 GCA_951411735.1 Somateria mollissima | reverse complement strand
GGGTCACGTGGGGTCACCGGCCCCAGGTGACCGGGTCACGTGGGGACACCGGCCCCAGGTGACCGGGTCACGTGGGGTCACCGGCCCCAGGTGACCGGGTCACGTGGGGTCACCGGCCCCAGGTGACCTGGTCACGTAGGGTCACCGGCCCGAGGTGACCGGGTCACGTGGGGACACCGGCCCCAGGTCAGCGGGTCACGTGGGGTCACCGGACCCAGGTCAGCGGGTCACGTGGGGACCCCGGACCCAGGTAACCGGGTCATACCGAGTCCCCGGACCCAGGTCACCGGGTCAGTTCGGGACCCCGGACCCAGGTCGGGTCATGTCACGTCCCATGCCCGGGTCCCCGGGTTGGATTTTTACCCAGGCCCCGGGTCACAGGGTCATGTCGGGTCAACGGCCTGGGTACAAGGGTCTGGTGACCACCCCGACCCCAGGTCCCCGGGTCATGACGGGACCCAGCCCGGGTCCCCGGGACGGGTTTTTACCCCAGCCGCAGATCACCGGGTCCTGTCGGGTACCCGGGTCGGGTCCCCTGGACAGGTCGGCACCCCGGCCCCGGGTCACGGGGTCATGTCGGGTCGCTGTCCCGGGTACCAGTGTCAGGTGACCACCCCGGCCCCGGGAGACGGAGTCATACCGGGTCCCCGGCCCGGGTCCCCGGGTTGCATCGGGACAAAAGCACCGGATCACTGGATCACGTGGGGGCCCGGGCCCGGGTCCCCGGGTTGCATCGGGACACCAGCGAAGGACCACCGGGTCCTGTCGGGTCCCCGGCCCGGGTCCCCTGGACAGGTCGTTAACCCGGCCCCAGGTCACCGGGTCGTGTCGGGTAACCGGCCTGGTTCCCACGTTCCGGTGACCACCCCGGCACCAGGACCCCGGGTCCCGTGGGGACCCCGGCCCCAGGTGACCGGGTCACGCGGGGTCACCGGACCCAGGTCAGCGGGTCACGTAGGGTCACCGGCCCCAGGTCAGCGGGTCACGTGGGGACACCAGCCCCAGGTCAGCGGGTCACGTGGGGACACCAGCCCCAGGTCACCGCGTCAGGTCGGGACCCCGAACCCAGGTCCAAGAGTCCGTCGACACCACAGCCCCGGGTCACCGGGTCGTGTCGGGTAACCGGCCTGGTTCCCAGGTTCCGATGACCACCCCGGCACCAGGACTCCGGGTCACGTGGGGACACCGGCCCCAGGTGACCGGGTCACGTGGGGTCACCGGACCCAGGTGACCCGGTCACGTGGGGACACCGGCCCCAGGTGACCGGGTCACGTGGGGTCACCGGCCCCAGGTGACCGGGTCACGTGGGTTCACAGGCCCCAGGTGACCGGGTCATGTGGGGACACCGGCCCCAGGTGACCGGGTCACGTGGGGTCACCGGCCCCAGGTGACCGGGTCACGTGGGGTCACCGGCCCCAGGTGACCGGGTCACGTGGGGACACCGGCCCCAGGTGACCGGGTCACGTGGGGTCACCGGCCCCAGGTCAGCGGGTCACGTGGGGACACCGGCCCCAGGTGACCGGGTCACGTGGGGTCACCGGCCCCAGGTGACCGGGTCACGTGGGGTCACCGGCCCCAGGTGACCGGGTCACGTGGGGACACCGGCCCCAGGTGACCGGGTCACGTGGGGTCACCGGCCCCAGGTGACCGGGTCACGTGGGGTCACCGGCCCCAGGTGACCCGGTCACGTGGGGTCACCGGCCCCAGGTGACCGGGTCACGTGGGGTCACCGGCCCCAGGTCAGCGGGTCACGTGGGGACACCGGCCCCAGGTGACCGGGTCACGTGGGGACACCGGCCCCAGGTGACCGGGTCACGTGGGGACACCGGCCCCAGGTGACCGGGTCACGTGGGGTCACCGGCCCCAGGTCAGCGGGTCACGTGGGGACACCGGCCCCAGGTAACCAAGGCATGTCGGGACCCAGCCCGGGTCCCCGGGACGGGTTTTTACCCCAGCCGCAGATCACCGGGTCCTGTCGGGTCCCCGGCCCGGGTCCCCTGGACAGGTCGATAACCCGGCCCCAGGTCACCCGGTCATCTCGCGCACCCGGCCTGGTTCCCAGGTTCCGATGACCACCCCGGCACCAGGACCCCGGGTCACGTGGGGACACCGGCCCCAGGTGACCGGGTCACGTGGGGTCACCGGCCCCAGGTCAGCGGGTCACGTGGGGACCCCGGCCCCAGGTGACCGGGTCACGTGGGGACACCGGCCCCAGGTAACCGTGTCATACTGAGTCCCCGGACCCAGGTCACCGGGTCAGTTCGGGACCCCGGACCCAGGTCGGGTCATGTCACGTCCCATGCCCGGGTCCCCGGGTTGGATTTTTACCCAGGCCCCGGGTCACAGGGTCATGTCGGGTCAACGGCCTGGGTACAAGGGTCTGGTGACCACCCCGACCCCAGGTCCCCGGGTCATGACGGGACACCGGACCAGGTCCCCGAGTCCGGTCGACACCACAGCCCCAGGTCACCGGGTCATGTCGGGACCCAGCCCGGGTCCCCGGGACGGGTTTTTACCCCAGCCGCAGATCACCGGGTCCTGTCGGGTACCCGGGTCGGGTCCCCTGGACAGGTCGGCACCCCGGCCCCGGGTCACGGGGTCATGTCGGGTCGCTGTCCCGGGTACCAGTGTCAGGTGACCACCCCGGCCCCGGGAGACGGAGTCATACCGGGTCCCCGGCCCGGGTCCCCGGGTTGCATCGGGACAAAAGCACCGGATCACTGGATCACGTGGGGGCCCGGGCCCGGGTCCCCGGGTTGCATCGGGACACCAGCGAAGGACCACCGGGTCCTGTCGGGTCCCCGGCCCGGGTCCCCTGGACAGGTCGTTAACCCGGCCCCAGGTCACCGGGTCGTGTCGGGTAACCGGCCTGGTTCCCAGGTTCCGGTGACCACCCCGGCACCAGGACCCCGGGTCCCGTGGGGACCCCGGCCCCAGGTGACCGGGTCACGCGGGGTCACCGGACCCAAGTCAGCGGGTCACGTAGGGTCACCGGCCCCAGGTCAGCGGGTCACGTGGGGACCCCGGCCCCAGGTCAGCGGGTCACGTGGGGACACCAGCCCCAGGTCACCGCGTCAGGTCGGGACCCCGAACCCAGGTCCACGAGTCCGTCGACACCACAGCCCCGGGTCACCGGGTCGTGTCGGGTAACCGGCCTGGTTCCCAGGTTCCGATGACCACCCCGGCACCAGGACTCCGGGTCACGTGGGGACACCGGCCCCAGGTGACCGGGTCACGTGGGGTCACCGGACCCAGGTGACCCGGTCACGTGGGGACACCGGCCCCAGGTGACCGGGTCACGTGGGGTCACCGGCCCCAGGTGACCGGGTCACGTGGGGTCACAGGCCCCAGGTGACCGGGTCACGTGGGGACACCGGCCCCAGGTGACCGGGTCACGTGGGGTCACCGGCCCCAGGTGACCGGGTCACGTGGGGTCACCGGCCCCAGGTGACCGGGTCACGTGGGGACACCGGCCCCAGGTGGCCGGGTCACGTGGGGTCACCGGCCCCAGGTCAGCGGGTCACGTGGGGTCACCGGCCCCAGGTGACCGGGTCACGTGGGGTCACCGGCCCCAGGTGACCGGGTCACGTGGGGACACCGGCCCCAGGTGACCGGGTCACGTGGGGTCACCGGCCCCAGGTGACCGGGTCACGTGGGGACACCGGCCCCAGGTGACCGGGTCACGTGGGGTCACCGGCCCCAGGTGACCGGGTCACGTGGGGTCACCGGCCCCAGGTGACCGGGTCACGTGGGGACACCGGCCCCAGGTGACCGGGTCACGTGTGGTCACCGGCCCCAGGTGACCAGGTCACGTGGGGTCACCGGCCCCAGGTGACCCGGTCACGTGGGGTCACCGGCCCCAGGTGACCGGGTCACGTGGGGTCACCGGCCCCAGGTGACCGGGTCACGTGGGGTCACCGGCCCCAGGTCAGCGGGTCACGTGGGGACACCGGCTCCAGGTGACCGGGTCATGTGGGGTCACCGGCCCCAGGTGACCGGGTCACGTGGGGACACCGGCCCCAGGTGACCGGGTCACGTGGGGTCACCGGCCCCAGGTCAGCGGGTCACGTGGGGACACCGGCCCCAGGTAACCAAGGCATGTCGGGACCCAGCCCGGGTCCCCGGGACGGGTTTTTACCCCAGCCGCAGATCACCGGGTCCTGTCGGGTCCCCGGCCCGGGTCCCCTGGACAGGTCGATAACCCGGCCCCAGGTCACCCGGTCATCTCGCGCACCCGGCCTGGTTCCCAGGTTCCGATGACCACCCCGGCACCAGGACCCCGGGTCACGTGGGGACACCGGCCCCAGGTGACCGGGTCACGTGGGGTCACCGGCCCCAGGTCAGCGGGTCACGTGGGGACCCCGGCCCCAGGTGACCGGGTCACGTGGGGACACCGGCCCCAGGTAACCGTGTCATACCGAGTCCCCGGACCCAGGTCACCGGGTCAGTTCGGGACCCCGGACCCAGGTCGGGTCATGTCACGTCCCATGCCCGGGTCCCCGGGTTGGATTTTTACCCAGGCCCCGGGTCACAGGGTCATGTCGGGTCAACGGCCTGGGTACAAGGGTCTGGTGACCACCCCGACCCCAGGTCCCCGGGTCATGACGGGACACCGGACCAGGTCCCCGAGTCCGGTCGACACCACAGCCCCAGGTCACCGGGTCATGTCGGGACCCAGCCCGGGTCCCCGGGACGGGTTTTTACCCCAGCCGCAGATCACCGGGTCCTGTCGGGTACCCGGGTCGGGTCCCCTGGACAGGTCGTTAACCCGGCCCCAGGTCACCGGGTCATGTCGCGCACCCGGCCTGGTTCCCACGTTCCGGTGACCACCCCGGCACCAGGACCCCGGGTCCCGTAGGGACCCCGACCCCAGGTGACCGGGTCACGCGGGGTCACTGGCCCCAGGTCAGCGGGTCACGTGGGGTCACCGGCCCCAGGTCAGCGGGTCACGTGGGGACACCGGCCCCAGGTCACCGGATCACGTGGGGTCACCGGCCCCAGGTCAGCGGGTCACGTGGGGACCCCGAACCCAGGTCACCTGGTCATGTGTGGTACCCAGCCTGGTTCCCAGGTTCCGATGACCTCCCCGGCACCAGGACCCTGGGTCACGTGGGGACACCGGCCCCAGGTGACCGGGTCACGTGGGGTCACCGGCCCCAGGTCAGCGGGTCACGTGGGGACACCGGCCCCAGGTCAGCGGGTCACGTGGGGACACCGGCCCCAGGTCAGCGGGTCACGTGGGGACACCGGCCCCAGGTGACCGGGTCACGTGGGGACACCGGCCTCAGGTCAGCGGGTCACGTGGGGACCCCGGCCCCAGGTCAGCGGGTCACGTGGGGACACCGGCCCCAGGTAACCGGGTCATACCGAGTCCCCGGACCCAGGTCATCGGGTCAGTTCGGGACCCCGGACCCAGGTCGGGTCATGTCACGTCCCATGCCCGCGTCCCCGGGTTGGATTTTTACCCAGGCCCCGGGTCACAGGGTCATGTCAGGTCAACGGCCTGGGTACAAGGGTCTGGTGACCACCCCGACCCCAGGTCCCCGGGTCATGACGGGACACCGGACCAGGTCCCCGAGTCCGGTCGACACCACAGCCCCAGGTCACCGGGTCATGTCGGGACCCAGCCCGGGTCCCCGGGACGGGTTTTTACCCCAGCCGCAGATCACCGGGTCCTGTCGGGTACCCGGGTCGGGTCCCCTGGACAGGTCGGCACCCCGGCCCCGGGTCACGGGGTCATGTCGGGTCGCTGTCCCGGGTACCAGTGTCAGGTGACCACCCCGGCCCCGGGAGACGGAGTCATACCGGGTCCCCGGCCCGGGTCCCCGGGTTGCATCGGGACAAAAGCACCGGATCACTGGATCACGTGGGGGCCCGGGCCCGGGTCCCCGGGTTGCATCGGGACACCAGCGAAGGACCACCGGGTCCTGTCGGGTCCCCGGCCCGGGTCCCCTGGACAGGTCGTTAACCCGGCCCCAGGTCACCGGGTCATGTCGCGCACCCGGCCTGGTTCCCAGGTTCCGGTGACCACCCCGGCACCAGGACCCCGGGTCCCGTGGGGACCCCGGCCCCAGGTGACCGGGTCACGCGGGGTCACCGGCCCCAGGTCAGCGGGTCACGTAGGGTCACCGGCCCCAGGTCAGCGGGTCACGTGGGGACACCGGCCCCAGGTCACCGCGTCAGGTCGGGACCCCGAACCCAGGTCCACGAGTCCGTCGACACCACAGCCCCGGGTCACCGGGTGGTGTCGGGTAACCGGCCTGGTTCCCAGGTTCCGATGACCACCCCGGCACCAGGACCCCGGGTCACGTGGGGACACCGGCCCCAGGTGACCGGGTCACGTGGGGTCACCGGCCCCAGGTCAGCGGGTCACGTGGGGACCCCCGGCCCCAGGTCACCGGGTCACGTGGGGTCACCGGCCCCAGGTCAGAGGGTCACGTGGGGACCCCAGACCCAGGTCACCGGGTCATGTCGGGACCCAGCCTGGGTCCCCGGGACGGGTTTTTACCCCAGCCGCAGATCACCGGGTCCTGTCGGGTACCCGGGTCGGGTCCCCTGGACAGGTCGGCACCCCGGCCCCGGGTCACGGGGTCATGTCGGGTCGCTGTCCCGGGTACCAGTGTCAGGTGACCACCCCGGCCCCGGGAGATGGAGTCATACCGGGTCCCCGGCCCAGGTCCCCGGGTTGCATCGGGACAAAAGCACCGGATCACTGGATCACGTGGGGGCCCGGGCCCGGGTCCCCGGGTTGCATCGGGACACCAGCGAAGGACCACCGGGTCCTGTCGGGTCCCCGGCCCGGGTCCCCTGGACAGGTCGTTAACCCGGCCCCAGGTCACCGGGTTGTGTCGGGTAACCGGCCTGGTTCCCAGGTTCCGGTGACCACCCCGGCACCAGGACCCCGGGTCCCGTGGGGACCCCGGCCCCAGGTGACCGGGTCACGCGGGGTCACCGGCCCCAGGTCAGCGGGTCACGTGGGGTCACCGGCCCCAGGTCAGCGGGTCACGTGGGGACCCCGGCCCCAGGTCAGCGGGTCACGTGGGGACACCGGCCCCAGGTCACCGCATCAGGTCGGGACCCCGAACCCAGGTCCACGAGTCCGTCGACACCACAGCCCCGGGTCACCGGGTCGTGTCGGGTAACCGGCCTGGTTCCCAGGTTCCGATGACCACCCCGGCACCAGGACTCTGGGTCACGTGGGGACACCGGCCCCAGGTCACCAGGTCACGTGGGGTCACCGGACCCAGGTCAGCGGGTCACGTGGGGTCACCGGCCCCAGGTGACCGGGTCACGTGGGGACACCGGCCCCAGTTGACCGGGTCACGTGGGGTCACCGGCCCCAGGTCAGCGGGTCACGTGGGGACACCGGCCCCAGGTCACCGGGTCACGTGGGGTCACCGGCCACAGGTGACCGGGTCACGTGGGGTCACCGGCCCCAGGTGACCAGGTCACGTGGGGACACCGGCCCCAGGTGACCGGGTCACGTGGGGTCACCGGCCCCAGGTGACCGGGTCACGTAGGGTCACCGGCCCCAGGTGACCGGGTCACGTGGGGACACCGGCCCCAGGTGACCGGGTCACGTGGGGTCACCGGCCCCAGGTGACCGGGTCACGTGGGGTCACCGGCCCCAGGTGACCCGGTCACGTGGGGTC
Source organism: Somateria mollissima (assembly GCA_951411735.1). Lineage (NCBI taxonomy): Eukaryota > Metazoa > Chordata > Aves > Anseriformes > Anatidae > Somateria > Somateria mollissima. The sequence goes on along the minus strand of CATOCB010000277.1, from coordinate 6,348 downwards.
ACCGGCCCCAGGTGACCGGGTCACGTGGGGTCACCGGCCCCAGGTGACCGGGTCACGTGGGGTCACCGGCCCCAGGTCAGCGGGTCACGTGGGGTCACCGGCCCCAGGTGACCGGGTCACGTGGGGACACCGGCCCCAGGTGACCGGGTCACGTGGGGTCACCGGCCCCAGGTCAGCGGGTCATACCGAGTCCCCGGACCCAGGTCACCGGGTCAGTTCGGGACCCCGGACCCAGGTCGGGTCATGTCACGTCCCATGCCCGGGTCCCCGGGTTGGATTTTTACCCAGGCCCCGGGTCACAGGGTCATGTCGGGTCAACGGCCTGGGTACAAGGGTCTGGTGACCACCCTGACCCCAGGTCCCCGGGTCATGACGGGACACCGGACCAGGTCCCCGAGTCCGGTCGAAACCACAGCCCCAGGTCACCGGGTCATGTCGGGACCCAGCCCGGGTCCCCGGGACGGGTTTTTACCCCAGCCGCAGATCACCGGGTCCTGTCGGGTACCCGGGTCGGGTCCCCTGGACAGGTCGGCACCCCGGCCCCGGGTCACGGGGTCATGTCGGGTCGCTGTCCCGGGTACCAGTGTCAGGTGACCACCCCGGCCCCGGGAGACGGAGTCATACCGGGTCCCCGGCCCGGGTCCCCGGGTTGCATCGGGACAAAAGCACCGGATCACTGGATCACGTGGGGGCCCGGGCCCGGGTCCCCGGGTTGCATCGGGACACCAGCGAAGGACCACCGGGTCCTGTCGGGTCCCCGGCCCGGGTCCCCTGGACAGGTCGTTAACCCGGCCCCAGGTCACCGGGTCATGTCGCGCACCCGGCCTGGTTCCCACGTTCCGGTGACCACCCCGGCACCAGGACCCCGGGTCCCGTGGGGACCCCGGCCCCAGGTGACCGGGTCACGCGGGGTCACCGGCCCCAGGTCAGCGGGTCACGTGGGGTCACCGGCCCCAGGTCAGCGGGTCACGTGGGGACACCGGCCCCAGGTCACCGCGTCAGGTCGGGACCCCGAACCCAGGTCCACGAGTCCGTCGACACCACAGCCCCGGGTCACCGGGTCGTGTCGGGTAACCTGCCTGGTTCCCAGGTTCCGATGACCACCCCGGCACCAGGACTCCGGGTCACGTGGGGACACCGGCCCCAGGTGACCGGGTCACGTGGGTTCACCGGACCCAGGTGACCCGGTCACGTGGGGACACCGGCCCCAGGTGACCGGGTCACGTGGGGTCACCGGCCCCAGGTGACCGGGTCACGTGGGGAAACCGGCCCCAGGTGACCTGGTCACGTGGGGTCACCGGCCCCAGGTGACCGGGTCACGTGGGGTCACCGGCCCCAGGTGACCGGGTCACGTGGGGTCACCGGCCCCAGGTGACCCGGTCACGTGAGGTCACCGGCCCCAGGTGACCGGGTCACGTGGGGTCACCGGCCCCAGGTGACCCGGTCACGTGAGGTCACCGGCCCCAGGTGACCGGGTCACGTGGGGTCACCGGCCCCAGGTGACCGGGTCACGTGGGGTCACCGGCCCCAGGTCAGCGGGTCACGTGGGGACACCGGCCCCAGGTGACCGGGTCACGTGGGGTCACCGGCCCCAGGTCAGCGGGTCACGTGGGGACACCGGCCCCAGGTGACCGGGTCACGTGGGGTCACCGGCCCCAGTTCAGCGGGTCACGTGGGGACACCGGCCCCAGGTGACCGGGTCACGTGGGGTCACCGGCCCCAGGTGACCGGGTCACGTGGGGTCACTGGCCCCAGGTAACCGGGTCATACCGAGTCCCCGGACCCAGGTCACCGGGTCAGTTCGGGACCCCGGACCCAGGTCGGGTCATGTCACGTCCCATGCCCGGGTCCCCGGGTTGGATTTTTACCCAGGCCCCGGGTCACAGGGTCATGTCGGGTCAACGGCCTGGGTACAAGGGTCTGGTGACCACCCCGACCCCAGGTCCCCGGGTCATGACGGGACACCGGACCAGGTCCCCGAGTCCGGTCGACACCACAGCCCCAGGTCACGGGGTCATGTCGGGAGCCAGCCCGGGTCCCCGGGACGGGTTTTTACCCCAGCCGCAGATCACCGGGTCCTGTCGGGTACCCAGGTCGGGTCCCCTGGACAGGTCGGCACCCCGGCCCCGGGTCACGGGGTCATGTCGGGTCGCTGTCCCGGGTACCAGTGTCAGGTGACCACCCCGGCCCCGGGAGACGGAGTCATACCGGGTCCCCGGCCCGGGTCCCCGGGTTGCATCGGGACACTAGCGAAGGACCACCGGGTCCTGTCGGGTCCCCGGCCCGGGTCCCCTGGACAGGTCGTTAACCCGGCCCCAGGTCACCGGGTCATGTCGCGCACCCGGCCTGGTTCCCAGGTTCCGGTGACCACCCCGGCACCAGGACCCCGGGTCACGTGGGGACCCCGGACCCAGGTCAGCGGGTCACGTGGGGACACCGGCCCCAGGTCACCGCGTCAGGTTGGGACCCCGAACACAGGTCCACGAGTCCGTCGACACCACAGCCCCGGGTCACCGGGTCGTGTCGGGTAACCGGCCTGGTTCCCAGGTTCCGATGACCACCGCGGCACCAGGACCCCGGGTCACGTGGGGACACCGGCCCCAGGTGACCGGGTCACGTGGGGACACCGGCCCCAGGTCAGCGGGTCACGTGGGGTCACCGGCCCCAGGTCAGCGGGTCACGTGGGGACACCGGCCCCAGGTGACCGGGTCACGTGGGGACCCCGGCCCCAGGTCAGCGGGTCACGTGGGTACACCGGCCCCAGGTGACCGGGTCACGTGGGGACACCGGCCCCAGGTCACCGGGTCACGTGGGGACCCCGGACCAAGGTCAGCGGGTCACGTGGGGACACCGGCCCCAGGTCAGCGGGTCACGTGGGGACACCGGCCCCAGGTAACCAAGGCAGGTCGGGACCCAGCCCGGGTCCCCGGGACGGGTTTTTACCCCAGCCGCAGATCACACGGTCCTGTCGGGTCCCCGGCCCGGGTCCCCTGGACAGGTCGATAACCCGGCCCCAGGTCACCCGGTCATCTCGCGCACCCGGCCTGGTTCCCAGGTTCCGATGACCACCCCGGCACCACGACCCCGGGTCACGTGGGGACCCCGGCCCCAGGTGACCGGGTCACGTGGGGTCACCGTCCCCAGGTCATCGGGTCACGTGGGGACCCCGGCCCCAGGTCACCGGATCACGTGGGGTCACCGGCCCCAGGTGACCGGGTCACGTGGGGACCCCGGACCCAGGTCACCTGGTCATGTGTGGTACCCAGCGTGGTTCCCAGGTTCCGATGACCTCCCCGGCACCAGGACCACGGGTCACGTGGGGACCCCGGCCCCAGGTGACCGGGTCACGTGGGGTCACCGTCCCCAGGTCATCGGGTCACGTGGGGACCCCGGCCCCAGGTCACCGGATCACGTGGGGTCACCGGCCCCAGGTGACCGGGTCACGTGGGGACCCCGGACCCAGGTCACCTGGTCACGTGGGGACACCGGCCCCAGGTGACCGGGTCACGTGGGGTCACCGGCCCCAGGTCAGCGGGTCACGTGGGGACACCGGCCCCAGGTGACCGGGTCACGTGGGGTCACCGGCCCCAGTTCAGCGGGTCACGTGGGGACACCGGCCCCAGGTGACCGGGTCACGTGGGGTCACCGGCCCCAGGTGACCGGGTCACGTGGGGTCACTGGCCCCAGGTAACCGGGTCATACCGAGTCCCCGGACCCAGGTCACCGGGTCAGTTCGGGACCCCGGACCCAGGTCGGGTCATGTCACGTCCCATGCCCGGGTCCCCGGGTTGGATTTTTACCCAGGCCCCGGGTCACAGGGTCATGTCGGGTCAACGGCCTGGGTACAAGGGTCTGGTGACCACCCCGACCCCAGGTCCCCGGGTCATGACGGGACACCGGACCAGGTCCCCGAGTCCGGTCGACACCACAGCCCCAGGTCACGGGGTCATGTCGGGAGCCAGCCCGGGTCCCCGGGACGGGTTTTTACCCCAGCCGCAGATCACCGGGTCCTGTCGGGTACCCAGGTCGGGTCCCCTGGACAGGTCGGCACCCCGGCCCCGGGTCACGGGGTCATGTCGGGTCGCTGTCCCGGGTACCAGTGTCAGGTGACCACCCCGGCCCCGGGAGACGGAGTCATACCGGGTCCCCGGCCCGGGTCCCCGGGTTGCATCGGGACACTAGCGAAGGACCACCGGGTCCTGTCGGGTCCCCGGCCCGGGTCCCCTGGACAGGTCGTTAACCCGGCCCCAGGTCACCGGGTCATGTCGCGCACCCGGCCTGGTTCCCAGGTTCCGGTGACCACCCCGGCACCAGGACCCCGGGTCACGTGGGGACCCCGGACCCAGGTCAGCGGGTCACGTGGGGACACCGGCCCCAGGTCACCGCGTCAGGTTGGGACCCCGAACACAGGTCCACGAGTCCGTCGACACCACAGCCCCGGGTCACCGGGTCGTGTCGGGTAACCGGCCTGGTTCCCAGGTTCCGATGACCACCGCGGCACCAGGACCCCGGGTCACGTGGGGACACCGGCCCCAGGTGACCGGGTCACGTGGGGACACCGGCCCCAGGTCAGCGGGTCACGTGGGGTCACCGGCCCCAGGTCAGCGGGTCACGTGGGGACACCGGCCCCAGGTGACCGGGTCACGTGGGGACCCCGGCCCCAGGTCAGCGGGTCACGTGGGTACACCGGCCCCAGGTGACCGGGTCACGTGGGGACACCGGCCCCAGGTCACCGGGTCACGTGGGGACCCCGGACCAAGGTCAGCGGGTCACGTGGGGACACCGGCCCCAGGTCAGCGGGTCACGTGGGGACACCGGCCCCAGGTAACCAAGGCAGGTCGGGACCCAGCCCGGGTCCCCGGGACGGGTTTTTACCCCAGCCGCAGATCACACGGTCCTGTCGGGTCCCCGGCCCGGGTCCCCTGGACAGGTCGATAACCCGGCCCCAGGTCACCCGGTCATCTCGCGCACCCGGCCTGGTTCCCAGGTTCCGATGACCACCCCGGCACCACGACCCCGGGTCACGTGGGGACCCCGGCCCCAGGTGACCGGGTCACGTGGGGTCACCGTCCCCAGGTCATCGGGTCACGTGGGGACCCCGGCCCCAGGTCACCGGATCACGTGGGGTCACCGGCCCCAGGTGACCGGGTCACGTGGGGACCCCGGACCCAGGTCACCTGGTCATGTGTGGTACCCAGCGTGGTTCCCAGGTTCCGATGACCTCCCCGGCACCAGGACCACGGGTCACGTGGGGACCCCGGCCCCAGGTGACCGGGTCACGTGGGGTCACCGTCCCCAGGTCATCGGGTCACGTGGGGACCCCGGCCCCAGGTCACCGGATCACGTGGGGTCACCGGCCCCAGGTGACCGGGTCACGTGGGGACCCCGGACCCAGGTCACCTGGTCATGTGTGGTACCCAGCGTGGTTCCCAGGTTCCGATGACCTCCCCGGCACCAGGACCACGGGTCACGTGGGGACACCGGCCCCAGGTGACCGGGTCACGTGGGGTCACCGGACCCAGGTCAGCGGGTCACGTGGGGTCACCGGCCCCAGGTCAGCGGGTCACGTGGGGACACCGGCCCCAGGTGACCGGGTCACGTGGGGACACCGGCCCCAGGTCACCGGGTCACGTGGGGACACCGGCCCCAGGTCAGCGGGTCACGTGGGGACACCGGCCCCAGGTCAGCGGGTCACGTGGGGTCACCGGCTCCAGGTCAGAGGGTCACGTGGGGACCCCGGACCCAGGTCACCTAGTCATGTGTGGTACCCAGCCTGGTTCCAAGGTTCCGATGACCATCCTGGCACCAGGACCCCGGGTCACGTGGGGACACCGGCCTCAGGTGACCGGGTCACGTGGGGACACCGGCCCAAGGTCACCGGGTCACGTGGGGACCCCGGCCTCAGGTCAGGGGGTCACGTGGGGACACCGGCCCCAGGTCACCAGGTCACGTGGGGACCCCGGCCCCAGGTCAGCGGGTCACGTGGGGTCACCGGCTCCAGGTCAGAGGGTCACGTGGGGACCCCGGACCCAGGTCACCTAGTCATGTGTGGCACCCAGCCTGGTTCCAAGGTTCCGATGACCATCCTGGCACCAGGACCCCGGGTCACGTAGGGACACCGGCCTCAGGTGACCGGGTCACGTGGGGACACCAGCCCCAGGTCACCGGGTCACGTGGGGACCCCGGCCCCAGGTCAGCGGGTCACGTGGGGACACCGGCCCCAGGTGACCGGGTCACGTGGGGACACCGGCCCCAGGTCAGCGGGTCACGTGGGGTCACCGGCCCCAGGTCAGCGGGTCACGTGGGGACACCGGCCCCAGGTCAGCGGGTCACGTGGGGACCCCGGCC